>CM076582.1:806896558-807021428 GCA_034641835.2 Pinus albicaulis | reverse complement strand
CTATCAGATAACCCATCACTGTCTTCATGAGTATAGTAACTTTTTCTAGTGCTATAACGATTCTTATTCCTTCTTACTACTTCCTTCCCCTTTTTATGTGTTTCTTTATGAGGACACTTAGCATCATAATGACCAACTCTTCCACAATCAAAACATTTGAAAGGAAGCTTTCACTTTCCCGAACCGTCCCGTGCTGTTGAAGTTTTCACAAAATTTCACTTTCATCTTCTCCTAGGATATATCCCGTTCTCTTCTAAGTGTACGACCTTCCTTTTGTAGGCTATAAAGACTCGTTCTTGACTTCATATGGTCCTCCTCTTCTCATTTCACATGCCATTAGTATGACATGAAGTTGCAACACAATAAGATTTTGAAGATCCTACTTTTCTTCAAGAGCAGAAAATTTTGACTCAAATTTTGTCGTTAGTGATCTTAAAACTTTCTCAACCAAAGTAGATTCGGTTATTGTTTCTCCCAGATTTCTCATACGATTTACAATATCATCAAGACGTAAAAATAAATTGGCAATGCTCTCCTCATTATGAATTTTTAGATTCTCATATTGAATTTTGAGAGTTTGGAGTTTAGCACTTTTTACCTTTGCATCACCTTCATAACTTAGAATGATTTTGTCCTATATTGCTTTGGTTGTGGTCTACCGCATGCCTTGACAAATTCGATTCCATGACTTCCAGGTCATGACCGCCTTTAGCCTGTTTTCCACCCTTTCTTTCCGCTAACTGCTGGTATTCATGAATTGATATTGATATCCTCTTTCAACAATTGCCCATACATCTGCTCCCAGAGACTGAAGATAGGATCTCATCCTTGTTTTCCAGAAGATTAAATTATTTCCGTTAAAGAGCGGAGGCCTGATAGATGTTGTTCCATCTTGATTGCTCATCTAGCTTGATCTTCCTTCTAGCGGCTAAGCTTTTTCAGAAGGACCTGCTTTGATACCAATTGTTGGGAAAACTACTGAGAGGGGGGGTGAATCAGTATTTAGATCTGATTGAAAAATTATGTATTCAATTCTTTACTTAGATTATTGCTTCATTCATTCATTAGAAGGTTAGTAAGCAGTAAGCATGTACAGTAATAACAGAATAAACCATCACACATAAGCAACACACATGAACACCAGTATTTAAGGTGTATAACCTGAATTTGGGAGAAAATCACCGGTCATCATTAAGCTTGCCTTCAATGTTTATTAAGGAAAACTTTACACTAGGGTCACAGATTATACTTCAAAGACGCAGGCACCCAATTTATAAAGCTACAACCTTCTTCGTTTCTCCAAAGAATGCCCGGAAGGGAGCTCCTGATTTTTTTGCACTGAAACGCAGGTTATACCCCACCAATCCACTTACATCATCTTCATTTAATATCGCTGTGTCTTCATTATTTCTTTGCAGATCTTCCTAGAGATTCATCATTTTCTCAATCTAGAGGTCTTGAACCTTCATCAACTCCATAGGTGCATCATAGATTCAGCTTTTTCAGAAAACAGAGTTCAATCATGCAGATATCTCTTAAAGAGATTTATTCATTAACAACCCCTCTGCATGCACACATTGAACTATGATCCTCTTCTCCTTATATAGTTTTCACCTTGATTAATACCATGAGTCAAAACCACTTCAACCACTAATGGTATTTCTTTCTTTATTGAATTTTATTTATCAAACGTGAAATTATTAAACATTATTCACAACCTTTGGAAATTAAATATATAATAGAACTTTATATTAATAACCAGCGCTTTTATCAAATGTCTTTTAAATAGACCTTTGGTTTCGGCCCCACATACATAATCGACGGCCCAATCAATATAATTTAAAAAACTGGGGCCCATTGCTAATGATCGTTTCCATCCGACGGCTGAGAGCACATCGCTCGGCTTCAGATGATCCGACGGATATCGTCCGATGCACGGATGATAACGCACGATGGCGCGGGTAACCTTCACGCATCTATAGCAAATGAACACCGTCCAATGACCCCTTCCCAGATCAACGGCGTTCAATGATATCGCTCGACTTCTTTGGTCGAACATTAACGTGCGATGGCACGCTTTGATAGCGGTTTTCGTGGGTCCACCTTTGCTACGTGTCAACGTTTCTATGGAATCGATCCCCAACCAGGAAATACCGCCTATCACCGAAGGGTGGTGCGATGAAACCCGGAAACCGCCTTCACTATTCACTCGGTCACGATTCCGCTCTTCCATGCAGGGTTCCGATGCGCTTCCTTTTGTTACGTTCCACCTCTTTACTTCCAGGTTCCGTTTATGATTCCAAAGGGTTAGTCCGTGTTCCATCGAGAGTTCAATGCCACATGCTCTGTTTTAGTTCTTCTGCGTTATAACTGATTTTCCCTCGCTCCTCATTCCTTTCTCTATGAAAGCTAGTCAGCTCCTTACTAATAGCGTAGACCCTTCCATGTGGAGCTTAAAAACATATCTTTGTTCATATCATATATCCACTATATACCAGTTTGGATATACTGTTGACCGTATTAACATCGGTTCCTCGAATAACATACAAAGCACCATTAATTATCACAGATTGCATCAGTATGCATACATATGTTCATACATGAATTACCATTTACTAGAACATTCACTTATTCTTTTTCTATTCGATGGCCTTTTTCTCCGACTCTGTCTCTGGACAATTCTGCTTCAATTATGCACTCTTCTTCTACTGCTACTTTGCTTTTCTCTTTTCATAGTTACTGTTTCAGATGCTCCTTCTTTGCCAATTCCTTTGCCATCAACGACAACATTTCCAACACTCCTCCATGTTTATTGCATGAAACATCCTAAACTTTGGGATGAACATTTGCACTACATCCATCATGCTTACAACTGGTCAAAACATTCATCGAATCAGACATCTCCATTTGAGGCATGCTTGGGATACTTACCAAAATATCCCTTAGATTTTATCTTCACGGACTGAACAAACTGCACAAATGTTCTTCCAAAATATCCAAAGTTACAACTGAACAGACTGCACGAATTTTCTTTCAAAATGTATGAGTGCATTTTGGGTTGCCTACATCTATTATTTCTGATTGAGATTCTCGATTTGTCGGTAAATTTTGGTCAATTTCAGCAGGAAGATAAACATCACATCGAAATAGCGTTCGTATACTTGCTAAACACTTAACCTTGATAAATATTTATCAATTTCAAATTATCTCAGCAAGTGGAAGAACTTTCCTGTAGAAGATTCCACATGGGACGATGAGAATTTTATACAGAAGCATCAAGAAATAATCAAGCTTTGAGGACAACACTTGTTTGAAGGAGAGGGGCATGTTAAGCCCCTATATTAATAGTGTAGTCCCTTATTGTTATTAGTGTAACCCCCTTATTGTTATTATTGTACCCTTGTAACCCCCATTTTGTTATTATTGTGCCCTTAAATTATTATTGTTAGGTCGGCTAGGATTACATTGTGGCTCACTAGGATTACATTATGGCCACATGGACTCCTATATATAGAAAGGAGGTTTTGTAAATTGTATCATCCAAGAATTGTTCATTTATGTAATGTATTGGAGGTTGCCCCTTTGAAGTGGCTTATTTCTAAGGCGTTGATATCTCTTTTTTTCTATTTTTGGAGTTGGTTTCACAACATTTGCATCGTAGCTTACCTCAGGGGTTTCTACCGCTCCAAACAAAAGTGTCATCGTGGCATTTGCGCTTATAAATTTTTTCACTTAAGGTTCGAAGTTGAAATTTTTAGAATGTGTCGGAATCTTGAGGAAGACGTCAAATTTTATAAGCTTGTCTGCAATATTTTCGTGAGATAAGATCCTGTGGGTTAGGTCTTTTTGTAGGCTCCTGGATTTCACTTAAAAAGGTCATCACAAAATTTTTACTATAATTTTTTTTCCATGAAGGTTCAAAAGCTAAAATTTTTAGAGTGCGAAACTGAAATCTTGAGTAACATCGTCGCAAAATTTCAGAGCTTGGTTCGCAAAATTTTTGGAGATATGATCTGTGGAAGTTAGGTCTTTTTCAGGTTCCTCAATTTCATCTCAAAGAGGCGATCATGGGAAAATCTTCATAACTCTCTCTTTGAGCATTGGATTGGAATTCTGTAAAAAGTGACTAGAATTACACAGATTGTAGTTGCCTGTCTATAAATTTCAGAGCCAAAAGAGCAAACAGTGACACGTGGCGAGACGTACAATTTAGCTCTACTAAACTAGTCCATAATTAGGTCATTGTGGGAGATTGGAAATAAATTTGTCTTGAAGAATCCATATCAAGTCAAACCTGTGGAAATTGAAAGAAGATTCAGGGGGCTACTTCACGGCTAATTTTCAGATATTGAAGATCCGAAATTACAAAGGTAATTCAGTTTCAATATTGAGCTCCTCAAAATCAAGAAAAAGGTGTGTATTTGGTTTTAAAAATTTCATAACGTTTGTTTGAAAAAGCAGTTTGAAGTGATTCCAAGGGCATATTTTAGAATTTTTATCAGTATTGGGTTCTATAATGCCTGCAAAAAAATAATTACATACCCATTAAACCCTCAAAAAGCTATACTATGACGCATAAAGAGGAAGAATTGCAGTATGAGATATCAAAATTACGGTACCAAGTGCAACAAATTTCGATCTTACGAAGAGAAATCGAAGATGACATAGATGGTTTAAAAGAAGAAATGGAGGCTAAGTTGGATGGTTTGAAGAATCAAATAATAGCTAATATGGATGATAAATTAGTGGAAGATCACATCGAGCATCAACAACAAGTTCTCCAACTCTCAAATGATAACCTAACTTTGGTGCATAATCTAATGAAACAAATAGATGATCAACATCACATCGAAAGAAGTTTTGAAGCAACCACAAAAACAAGAACTCGAAAAATACGTTCAATTTCAGAGTATCTCAGCAAGTGGAATAACTTTCCTGTAGAATATTCCACATGGGAGGATGAGAATTTTATATAGAAGCATCAAGAAATAATCAAGTGTTGAGGACAACACTTGTGTGAAGGAGAGGGGCATGTTAAGTCCCTATATTAGTAGTGTAGTCCCTTATTATGTTAGTGTAGTCCCCCTTATGGTTATTGTTGTACCCCTGCAACCCCCACATTTTTATTATTGTGCCCTTACATTATTATTGTTAGGTCGACTAGGATTACATTGTGGCCCCATGGACTCCTATATATAGAAAGGAGGTTTTGTCATTTGTATCATCCAAGAATTGTTCATTCATGTAATGTATTGGAGGTTGCCCCCTCGAAGTGGTTTATTTATAAGGTGTTGATATCTATTTTCTTCTATTTTTTGGAGCTAGTTTCCCAACATTTGGTATCAGAGCTTTGGATTCTAGGGTTTCGCTGCTCCAAACAGGTCATCGTGGAATTTCCGCTATAACTTTTTTCTACGAAGGTCCAAAAGCTGAAATTTTTATAGTGCGAAGCAGAAATCCTAAGGAACATCATCGCAAAATTTCAAAGCTTGGTTCGCAATATTTTCGGAGATATGATCTGTGGAAGTTAGGTCTTTTTGCAGGCTCTTGAATTTCACTTAAAAAGGTCATCGCGGAATTTTCACTATAATTTTTTTTCCACAAAGGTTCAAAAGCTGAAATTTTTAGAGAGTGAAACTAAAATCCTGAGGAACATCGTCACAAAATTTCAGAGCTTGGTTCGCAATAGTTTTGGAGATATGATCTGTGGAAGTTATGTCTTTTTCAGACTCCTGAATTTCATCTCAAAGAGGTGATCGTGGGAAAATATTCATAACTCCCTCTCTAAGCATCGGATTGGAATGTTGTAAAAAATTACTGGAAGTACACGGACTGTAGTTGCTTGTCTATAAATTTCAAAGCCAAAGGAGCAAACAGTGACACGTGGCAAGTTGTACAAGTTCGCTCTACTGAACTAGTCCATAATTAGGTCATTGTGGGAGATTGGAAATAAATTTGCCTTGAAGAATCCAAATCAAGTCAGACTTGTGGCAATTGAAAGAAGATTCAGGGGGCTATGTCAGGGCCGAATATCAGTTATTAAAGATCTGAAATCACAAAGATAATTCAGTTTCAATATCGAGCTCCTCAAAAGAAATAAAAAGGTGTGTATTTGGTTTTCAAAATTGCATAACATTTGTTTGAAAAAGAAGTTTGAAGTGATTCCAAGGGCATATTTTAGAATTTCTGAAATTTCAGCTTCTGAACCTTCGTAGAAAATTTTTTTATAGCGAAAATGCCACGATGACCTGTTTGGAGCAGCGAAACCCTAGAATCCAAAGCTCTGATACCAAATGTTGGGAAACTAGCTCCAAAAAGAGAAGAAAAGAGATATCAACGCCTTAGAAATAAGCCACTTCGAGGGGGCAACCTCCAATACATTACATGAATGAACAATTCTTGGATGATACAAATGAACAAAACCTCCTTCTATATATAGGAGTCCATGGGGCTACAATATAATCCTAGTGGGGCCACAATGTAATCCTAGCCGACCTAACAATAATAATGTAAGGGCACAATAATAACAATATGGGGGTTACAGGGGTACAACAATAACAATAAGTGGGGCTACACTAACATAATAAGGGACTAAACTATTAATATAGGGACTTAACATGCCCCTCTCCTTCAAACAAGTGTTGTCCTCAATGCTTGATTATTTCTTGATGCTTCTGTATAAAATTCTCATCCTCCCATGTGGAATCTTCTACAGGAAAGTTCTTCCACTTGCTGAGATACTGTAAAATTGATCGTACTTTTCGAGTTCTTGTTTCTGTCACTGCTTCAGAACTTCTTTCGATGTGATGTTGATCTTCCTGTTGTTTCATTAGATTCTACACCAAAGTTAGGTTATCCTTTGAGAGTTGGAGAACTTGTTGTTGATGCTCGATGTGATCTTCCACTAATTTATCATCCATATTAGCTATTATTTTACCTTCAAACCATCCAACTTAGCCTCCATTTTTGCTTTTAAACCATCTATGTCATCTTCGGTTTCTCTTCGTAAGATTGAAATTAGTTGCACTTGGTACCGTAATTTTGATATCTCATACTGCAATTCTTCCTTTTCATGCGTCATAGTATAGATTTTTGAGGGCTTAATGGGTATGGAATTATTTTTTGGAGGAATTATAGAACCCAATACTGATAAAAATTCTAAAATATGCCCTTGGAATCACTTCAAACTTCTTTTTCAAACAAACGTTATGCAATTTTAAAAACCAAATACACACCTTTTTATTTCTTTTGAGAAGCTCAATATTGAAACTGAATTATCTTTGTGATTTCGGATCTTCAATATCTGAATTTTGGCACTAAGTTAGCCCTTTGAATTCTCTTTCAAATTTCACAAGTCTGACCTGATTTGGATTCTTGAAGTCAACGTTGTGCCCAATCTCCTACGATGAACTAATTATGGACTAGTTCAGTAGAGCAAAATTATACGACTTGCCACATGTCATTGTTTACCCCTTTGGCTCTGAAATTTATAGACAGGAAACTATAGTCCGTGTAATTCCAGTAAATTTTTACAGAATTCCAATTCGATGCTCAGAGAGAGAGTTATGAATATTTTCCCACGATCACCTCTTTGAGATGAAATTAGGGAGCCTGAAAAAGACCTAAATTCCGTAGATCATATCTCCGAAAATATTGCAAAACAAGCTCTGAAATTTTGGGATGATGTTCCTCAGGATCTCGGATTCGCGCTCTAAAAATTTCAGCTTCTGAACCTTCGTAGAAAAACATTTATAACGAAAATTCCGCGATGACCTATTTAAGTGAAATTCAGGAGCCTGCAAAAATCCCTACCTTCCACAAATCATATCTCCAAAAATATTGCGAATGAAGCTCTGAAATTTTGCGATGATGTTCCATAGGATTTTAGCTTCGCACCCTAAAAATTTCAGCTTCTGAACCTTCATAGAAAACAATTTATAGTGAAAATTCCACGATTACCTGTTTGTAGCAGTGAAACCCTAGAATCCAAAGCTATGGTACCAAATGTTGTGAAACCAACTCCAAAAATAGAAGAAAAGAGATATCAATGCCTTAGAAATAAGCCACTTCGAGGGGGAAACCACCAAGATGGAAGTATTGCTACTCCTAGATTTCCACAACCTACAAGGTTGACACCACAACAATTGGAAGAAAAAAGAGCAAAAGGGCTTTGCTACAGTTGTGATAGCAAATACTATAGAAATTATATAACTAATGCGTTATATATCCAATATTCTCCTGATCACACACTATTTTAACTTCATGCACAATACAGAATTTATTCCACCATTTATCATCACATGCGAAAATTAAATCAATTGCAAAGCACACATGAAACCATAAAAATCCACACACATTAACACATTGTTTTAACGAGAAAGCATGAAGCTAAAAATCCAAAATATATGTATATAATATATGTCATAGATATCATGTAACAATCCTCATACAAAACTAATCATATCAAGCTCTCAGTAAAATACAATCGTTACACACTAATCAGGCTCGATCTAGAAAATCCATGCACCGATCTCTGCCACCTGCTAGCCTGCCTCTACTGCACAATCCCTGCTAAAGAATGGCTCTGAATGAACTCGAATCCACCTTTCTTGCACTGCACAATCCTCATTGGAATCTCTACTGAGTGTTGGATGCAATCAATGCATCACTATAGTCACAATTGATAGTCATCTTGCCCTTTCACCTATCTCTCCACTGGTCTCCACTGAAACTGTCCATGCACTATAGTTAACTGATGTATTCTTCAGTTGATTAATGAGTTAATATTTAGTGAATTAATTATTAAGTAATTCAAACCACTCTCACTAGTGTATCAATTAGTTAGACTACATACAACTAGCTCAACTGTGTCTAACTGAGTTAAACTGAACACAACTCCACCAACTACTTCTACAACTCCACCAAACTACGTCACATGAGTTCTAACGAAGTCCTCCATGCAATAGCTCCGGTAAAACCTCGAGGAATAGTGTAATTCCTATTACTGTCGGCCTCATGTGCTTGATTTTTGCACTTAAACAGGGAAGTGAGATAAGAGAATAAGATAATGTTTAGAGTCAGGCTCCTTATTAGAGTAATAATATTCGACATATAATTTGGTAGCAATCTAAAAATAGATTAAAGCTAATAATGCAAAATGAAGTCCATATGTTTTTTCCAACTTGACCAACCATCCACAAATGACATCCTGCCAACTCATAGAATATGATCGACATGTCTAAAAATAGACTTGCGCCAAAAATAGCCTGCGGGCCCACTTAGTGAAGGCGACTCTTTTCACTAAGCTCATCATCTTGTTGAATCTCAACACTCCCTCTCAACAAGATAGGGATTATCTGCCACCCCGATCCTGTCTCTATGGTATTCTAATTTTCTCTTGGTGAGCGCCTTCGTCAGAATATCAGCATCCTGATCCTCCGTAGGAATGTAAGATAGCAACATGATCTTCCTCTGCACACAATCTCTGATATGATGGTACCGAATGTCAATATGTTTAGATCTATCATGAAATACTGGATTAACCGAGAGTTTAATGCAACTATGATTATCACAATATATCACAGTAGGATCTAAGTGTGAACCGAACAACCCGACCAGGATCTTCCTCATCCATATAGCCTCGCATGCAGCCAAACTTGCTGCCATGTACTCGGCCTCCGCTGAATTGAGTGCCATGGATCTCTGTTTCCTGTTGTACCAAGAAACTACTGTAGACCCGATACTGAAAATCCCTCCAGATGTGCTATTTTTGTCCGTTGGGCTCCCTACCCAATCTGCATCCGTGAAGCCATGCATCTTCACCTCATCCGACTGTCTGTACCACAATCCATATCCCGATGTGCGTCTGATATATCTCAATACATGCTTGCCTGCCTTCCAAAAGAGCTTGGTAGGCTTAACCATAGCTTGTGAAAGTTGGTTAACAACATAGCATATGTCCGGTCGTGTATTGACTAGATACATGAGTGAACCAACCAACTGTCGATAAACAGTGGCATCCACTACCTCTGCCGAAGTAGCATCCTCTTTCCTCCAACCACCAGGAAGAGGAGTGTCGATAGGCTTGTAGCCTTGCATGTTGAACTTCTCCAGTATCTCCCGGGAATACTTGCCTTGAGACACAAACAGTCCATCCTTCCGCTGCCAAATTTCCAATCCCAGGAAATAATGAAGGAGGCCCAAGTCCTTCATCTCAAACTCCTTTGCAAGATCAGCCTTGCATGAGAGTATCAAATGTTCATCACCTGTTAGTATTAAATCATCTACATAAAGTACAATGATCAACAACTTACCCTCCACCACAATCTGGTATAGGTTCGGATCCGCCTCACTCTTGGTGAATCCAAGACTGGTGAAATAACTGTCTCTCCATGTGTACCAAGCACGAGGTGCTTATTTCAGCCCATACAACGCTCTTTTGAGCCTGCACACATGCGACTCACTGCTGAAGATTTCGAATCCTTCAGGATGCTCTATGTACACCTCCTCCTCAATGACTCTATTGAGGAACGCAATCTTCACATCCATCTGATGAATGTGCCAACCCATCTGTGCTGAGAGAGCAAGGATGGTCCGTATGGAAGAATACCTTGCGACAGGTGCAAAGGTTTCCTCATAGTCGATCCCCTTGATCTGTGAGAAGCCCCGGGAAAAAAATCTTGCCTTGTACTTCTCGACGCTCTCGTCAGCAGCTTGCTTCACTTTGTAGATCCATCTTGAACCTACCACTAATTTCCCTTCCGGCCTTGGGACAATCTCCCATGCACTGTTTCTGACAATCGAATCATGCTCTTCCACCATGGCATCTACCCATGCAGGGTCCTCCACAGCTTCCTCGAAATAGGATGGTTCTATCATGATACACTTTCTCATCAGAGCCATGTATCCAGTAAATCGGTTAGGTGACTGTCTCTATCTACGCTGTGATGTAGGGGCTCCTACATTCTACGCTGCATCAAGATTCAATCACTCAGCTTCTGTAGTGCGCTTCCACCCTCTAATGCTTGGCGTTGCATGATTGGTTTCTTCCACTCCATGAACCTCCTCTTATGGTTGATCCACATCCTGAGGCTCATCTTTAGGAACAAGTAGCTCCTCATCTGCATGCAAGTGTAGCTCCCTCTCAAGCGACAACTTCATGGCTTTCTCCTCATGAAATTTGACATCCCGTCGCACAGCAGTCTTCCGACTGTCTGGAAAATACACACGATAATTGTGGGGTGTTTCTGTGTACCCAAAAAATATCCGAACCTCTGTGGTCGGCTCTAGCTTCTTCCTGGCATCCTTCGTCACATGAATGTAAATAGGGAGCCAAAAATCTTCAAATGAGAAATATCAGGCTTCTTACCATAAAATGCCTCTTTGGGTGTACTCATGCCAAGTACTCTATGAGGACAACGATTTTGCACATAAACCGCAGTGTTGCATGCTTTGGCCCACAAGCGTATGGGAAGGCCCTAATCATGCAACATCGCCCGTGCAGTACCCACGATCGTTCTGTTCTTTCGCTCCGTGACCCCATTATGCTGTGGGTTATGAGGTGCTATGAGCTCTCTTCGAATTCCTTTTGCGCTGCAAAAGTCTTTGAATTTTCCAGAGATGAATTCACCACCATTATCGCTCCTAAGAGCCTTCACCTGCTTCCCTGACTCTTTCTCAACCAGTGCCTTGAACTCACAGAACTTTGAGAATGTCTCGCTCTTCTTCTACATGAAGAAGATCCAACACTTACGAGAAAAGTCATCAACAAATATCACATAATACATGTGCTTTGCTGTCGAAGCTACTGAGAAAGGTCCACACACGTCTGTGTGAATTCTCTCAAGGATTTTCGTGGCGCAACTATCCTTCTCATGAAAGGTGGCTTTCACAAATTTTCCCAAAGTACATCCCTTGCAATGATCTGACTACGCAAGTGTACCCTTGGGAAGCCCAGTAGAAATCTGTTGCAAAATTTTCAAAGCACCATGGTGAAGGTGGCCCAATCTCCTGTGCCACAATTCGCCCTCATCCCGGCTCACCACTCCTTCTGCTTTGCCTGCCATTGCTGCACAACCATCTACCTGCAAGTGATAAAGGTTCTTAACTCGAACCCCTATCCTCCGAGTTTTACCAGTTGCCTTACTGCGCAGGAAAGCCTTTCCCTCGCTAAAGACAACATCATATCCCTTGTCTTCCAACATCGCCGCAGAGATCAGATTCTTCTTCAATCTTGGAACATGCATGACATCCTTCAATATGAAGGGTTTACCAGACTCCCTCTCAAAGGAAATGGTCTCGATATCGGTCGCACTATATCTAGCATCATCGCCTATCTTGATGTGCACTCCAAGATCCTTCTCATCCGGATACGATGTAAATTTTGTCTCCGTTCATGTGGAAATATGCACCAGCACAATCAGAAACCACACACTGATCCCATCACACTTGATACCAAGCATGCGATCAGCAAAAAAATCTAGCTCAAACTACGAGGCTAAGGCCTCTCCCGGTACAGTCCGGCTGCTTGTCTCTTCTTCTTTGGACAATTGGTGGCGTAATGTTCGTGTTGGTGACAATGAAAGCACTTCACCTTGGACAAGTCCTGCTTCTTGCCTTTCGCACCGGATTGAGAAGGATTTTTCTTTCCCTTCCCTTTCCTTGCTTTGGAAGCCAAAGTGAAATTTTCTTCATCTTCATTCTTCGATGAAGATCAATCCCTGGTACCCCACCTTATCTCCTCTTGCACAAGATTCGACCAAAGTCGCTCCCATCCTGGAAGTTTCTCCCGACCATTGATAGAGTCCTCGTAGGAATGCCAACTCTTCGGAAGCCCAAAGAGAGACAAGCTCACCAAGTCCTCTTCATCTATAGTGACCCCCACACTTCCCAACTCATCCCTGCACTGGACAAACTTTGTGAGGTACTTGGGTATACTGTCACCTTTCTCCATTTTTATTTTCCTGAGTTTGTCTTTAAGCGCCAACTTCCTCTGGTCACTTCTACTTTGGAAAAAGTCTGTCAAAGCTTTCCACATCAAGAATGGACTAGATTTACCATGAAAGCTGGACACTATGTGATCCTTCACACATTCCAATAGAATCCTTTGACATTTTGTTGTCTTCTTTTGCCATGCGTCAAGTGCAATAGCATCGCTAGAAGAAGGTTTTGGAATTTTTGCATCTATGAACTCCTTCAACCCATTATCATCCAGCACCGCCTCCATCTTGTCCTTCCATGAAATATAATTTGAGCTGCCCTTAAGGGCATACTCCAATCGCAATCTGTTGAAAGACATTTCAATGAATGCTCAACTTTGACACCAAGAAAACATTGCAGCAAATTCGAATTCCACCAGCACAAAACTCAATCGCTTCAATAATTGCAATTGCTCTGATCAATATCACTCTGATACCATGTAGAAATTATATAAATAATGCGTTATATATCCAATATTCTCCTGATTGCACACTATTTTAACTTCATGCACAATACAGAATCTATTCCACTATTGATCATCACATGCGGAAATTAAATAAATTACAAAGCACACATGAAACCATAAAAAATCACACATATGAACATAGTGTTTTAACGAGAAAGCCTGAAGCTAAAAACCCCAACTATCTGTATATAATATATGTCATAGAGATCATGTAACAATCCTCATACAAAGCTGATCATGTCAAGCTCTCAGTACAATACAATTGCTACACACTAATCAGGGGCCTCATGTAAATCCATACATCTAATCTTACTTTGCTAGCCTGCCTCTCTTGCCACAATCCTTGCTTTGAAGAATGGTTATGAATGAACTCGAATCCATATGATTGCACTGCGTCTGTGGAATGTTAGTGTTGGGTGCAATCAATGCATCACCTATAGTCACAACTAATAGTCATCTTGCCCTTTCACCTATCTCTCCACTGGTCTCCACTGAAACTGTCCATGCACTGTAGTTAACTGATGTATTCTTCAATTGATTAATGAGTTAATATTTAGTGAATTAATTCACACCACTCTCACTAGTGTATCAATCGGTTAGACTAGATACAACTAGCTCAACTGTGTCTAACTGAGTTAAACTGAACACAACTTCACCAACTACTTCTCCAACTCCACCAAACTTTGTCACATGAGTTATAACTGAAGTCCTCCATGTAATAGCTCTACTAAACCCTCAGGAATGGCGTAATTCCTTCTGTCAGCTCCTGTGCCACATCTGTGCACTTAACTGAAGTGCTCAAGAGAATAAGATAATGTTTAGAGTCCAAATATTATAAGAGCTAATAATATTCGACATATCTATTTTTAGACTAGCAATCTAAAAATAGATTCCGCCCAATATGTCTAAAAATAGAAGTCCATCTATTTTTTCCAACTTGACCAACCATCCACAAATAGCATCCTACAACTCATAGAATATGATCGACATGTCTAAAAATAGACATAGTCTAAAAATAGACTTGCGCCAAAAATAGCTTGCGGACCCACTTAGTGAAGGCAACTCTTTTCACTAAGCTCATCATCTTGTTGAATCTCAAAAAATACACTAAAGGTCATAAGTGTGCTGAGAAGAAATTATTTTACATAGATTTTGAAGAGGAAGAAGAAAATGAAACAACAGGAAGATCAACATCACATTGAAAGAAGTTTTAAAGAAATCACAGAAACAAGAACTCAACAAGTACGATCAATTTCAGAGTATCTCAACAAGTGGAAGAACTTTCCTGTAGAAGATTCCACATGGGAGGATGTGAATTTTATACAGAAGCACAAATAAATAATCAAGCGTTGAGGAAAACACTTGTTTGAAGGAGACAGGCATGTTAGGTCCCTATATTACTAGTGTAGTCCCTTATTATGTTAGTATAGCCCCCTTTATTGTTATTGTTGTACCCCTGTAACCCCAATATTGTTATTATTGTACCCTTACATTATTATTGTTAGGTCGGCTAGGATTACATTGTGGCCCCATGAACTCCTATATATAGAGAGGAGGTTTTGTCATTTGTATCATCCATGAATTGTTCATTCATGTAATGTATTGGAGGTTTCCCCCTCGAAGTGGCTTATTTCTAAGGCGTCGATATGTATTTTCTTCTATTTTTGGAGTTGGTTTCAATTGTTAGGTCCCTATATTACTAGTATAGTCCCTTATTTTTGTTAGTGTAACCCCCTTATTGTTATTATTGTACCCATGTAACCCCCATATTGTTCTTATTGTGCCCTTAAATTATTATTTTTAGGTCGGCTAGGATTACATTGTGGCCCCATGGACTCCTATATATAGAAAGAAGGTTTTGTAATTTGAATCATCCAAGAATTGTTCATTTATGTAATGTATTGGAGGTTTCCCCATCGAAGTGGCTTATTTATAAGGTTTTGATATCTCTTTTCTTCTATTTTTGGAGCTGGTTTCACAACATTTGGTATCAGAGCTTTGGATTCTAGGGTTTCGCTACTCCAAACAAATCATCGTGGAATTTTCGCTATAATTTTTTTCCTACGAAGGTTTAGAAGCTGAAATTTTTAGGGTGTGAAACCGAAATCCTGTGGAACATCGTCGCAAAATTTCAGAGCTTCATTCGCAATATTTTCAGAGTTATGATCTATGGAAGGTAGGGATTTTTGCAGGCTCCTGAATTTCACTTAAACAGGTCATCGCGGTAGTTTCGCTATAAATTTTTTTCTACGAAGGTTCAGAAGTTGAAAATTTTAGAGCACGAAGCCGAGATCCTGAGGAACATCTTCGCAAAATGTTAGAGCTTGGTTCACAATATTTTGGGAGATATGATCTATGGAAGTTAGGTATTTTTCAGGCTCCCTAATTTCATCTCAAAGAGGTGACCATGGGAAAATATTCATAACTCTCTCTCTGAGCATTGGATTGAAATTATGTAAAAGGTGGCTGCAAGTACACGGACTGTAGTTTCATTTCTATAAATTTCAGAGCCAAAGGAGCAAACAGTGACACGTGGCAAGTCATACAAGTTCGCTCTACTGAACCAGTCCATAATTAGGTCATTGTGGGACATTGGAAATAACTTTGACTTGAAGAATCCAAATCAAGTCAAACCTATGGCATTTGAAATAAGCTTCAGAGGACTACTACAGGGCCAAATTCTAGATATTGAGGATCTTCAATTATAGAGATAATTCAATTTCAATATAGAGCTATGCAAAAGCAAGTAAAATGGTGTGTATTTTTTTTTTTTGAATTGCATGAGTCTTGTTTGAAGAATCAAGTTGAATTGATTCCAAGGGCATATTGTAGAATAGATATCAGTATTGGTTTCTAAAATGGCCCCTAAAAATAATTCAACACCCATTAAGCCTTTAGAAGGCTCTACTATGACTCATGAAGATGAAGAATGGCAACATGACATATCAAAATTACAAGAGCAAGTGCAACAAATTTCGCTCTCGCAAAGAGCAACAAAAAATGACATGGAAGTTTTGAGGAAAGGCATGGAAACTAAGATGGATGGTTTGAAGAAAGGTGTGGAATATAATATGGATGGTTTGAAGAATGGCATGGAATCTAAGATAGATGGCATAGAAGTTGGCATGGAATCTAAGATGGATGACATGGAAGCTAAGATCAATGAGAAAATGGAAAACATGAAGAATGATCTAAAAGCATACATGGAAGGTTTGACAAAGTTGATATAAGAAATGTTTCCTCATGGTGAAAATATAGTAGAGGAAACTGATGATGAGAACAAAATAAATGTTAATCGTGATTTCATAAAATCTAATGTTGGCTGGAAGAACCACCATATTCCAAAAATGGATATGAGGAAGTTTGATGGAAAGGATCCTGTAACATGGATACTACAGATGGAACAATATTTTGATCTCCATAACGTGCAAAACACACAAAAGGTACGCATTGCAACTTTACATTTAGAACAAAATACATTTGTATGGTATCGATGGCTTTGCTCCCATAAAAAAATTGTCACTTGGTCGATTTTTACGGAGGAAATGATAGCACATTATGAGGATACAAAGAGCAACACCTTCTTTAGCCAATTGATAAATCTCAAACAAAAGGGTTTAGTGGGGAGCACATTGAGGACTTCCAAAAATTGAATATAAGGGTAACTGATATTCCAGAGGAACACAGGATTGATCTCTTCATAGGCACTTTAAAGGATAACATCCAACATGAAGTTCGCATTTTGGAACCTGATTCATTGGAGAAGGCATTCAGGTTGGCAAGAAAAATTTAATGTAAAATTATGGCGACAAGGAAGCCTACCACTCACTTCTATAAAGAAGGAAGTGTTTCTACGCCTAGATTTCCACAACCTACAAGGTTGACACCACAACAATTGGAAGAAAAAATAGCAAAAGGGATTTGCTATAGTTGTGATAGCAAATACACTAAAGGTCATAAGTGTGCTGAGAAGAAATTATTTTACATAGATTGTGAAGAGGAAGAAGAAAATGAACAAGAAGAGGATATACACCAGGAACCAGCCCTAGAAGAGGAAGAAATGAATCCGACCATATCGTGTAATGCACTGGCAGGAATTACCACTCCTCAAACACTCAAGATAGAAGGACATATCAAGAAGAAAAAGGTAATAGTGTTGATTGATTCAGGTAGCACCCATAATTTTATTCATTGTAAGGTAGCCAAGGAATTAAATTGTTTCCTATACCTAGCACGAGAATGTCAAGTGATGGTTGCAAATGGAGGAACTATAAATTGCTCTGGAAAATGCCATAATATCAAGCTAACCATGGGGGAATATGTATTGACTAGTCCAATGCTTTCCATTCCTATGGGAGGTGCGAATGTTGTACTAGGAGTACAATGGTTACAATCTTTGGGGACGGTAGCTTTTAATTTTCAAGAACTTTTCTTGAAATTTTTTTCAGAAGGAAAGGAAGTCGAATTACGGGGTATTGAAGGGAATCCGGGAAGGATAATAAGCTCTAATTTCATGACAAATCTTCTAAAGGAAGAACAACGAGGCGTAATTGCACAATTATGCTCACTAGAAGTTCCGACATCAAAATCATCTATTTCTGCAGATCTCCAACAAGTCTTGGACAATCATTCCAAGGTGTTTGAAACTCCCAAAGGACTCCCACCTATTTGTGATCCTGATCATGCTATTCATTTGATTCCAGGAAGTGTTCCTCCAAACATCAGGCCTTATAGATATCCTTATGTCCAAAAGAGCGAAATTGAACGTATGATTGCAGAAATGTTAGAGGTAGGTATAATTCAACCTAGTCAAAGTTTTTTCTCTGCTCCTATAGTCTTGGTACATAAGAAGGATGGATCATGGCGCACGTGTCCAGATTATAGCGAGCTAAATAAGCTCACCATTAAAGATAAATTTCCCATTCCTGTCATTGATGAATTATTGGATGAATTACATGGATAAATTTAATTTACCAAGTTGGATCTTCATTTAGGATATCATCAAATTAGAATGAAGACTGAAGATATTCTGAAAACAGCATTTCAAACTCATGAGGGTCATTGTGAATTTTTGGTCATGCCTTTTGGCCTTACCAATGCACCTTCTAAATTTCAAGGGTTGATGAATTCCATTTTCAAACCCTTCGTTAGAAAATTTGTGCTAGTATTTTTTGGTGATATACTAATATACAACAGGTCTTGGAAGGATCATGTTCAACATGTTGACAGGGTGCTCAAACTATTGCAGGAGAAACAATTATATGCAAAAACATCAAAATGCTTCTTTGGAGTACAAGAGGTGGAATATCTGGGTCATATTGTATCCACGAGGGTGTTAAGGTAGACCCTAAAAAAATTAAAGCCATTAAGGAATGGAAAGTCCCCACAACCATAAAGAAGTTGCAAGGATTTCTCGGGTTAACAAGGTATTATCACAAGTTTGTTAAAAATTATGGGAGAATAGCAGCACCTCTAACAACATTATTGAAGAAAGATGCATTTTCATGGACTCCTGAAGCAACTAAGGCCTTTGAACATCTTAAAGAGGCAATGTGCCTAGCACCGGTCTTAGCTACACCAGACTTCACAAAAACCTTTATTGTGGAATGTGATGCCTCAGGAAATGGAATTGGTGCAGTTTTAATGCAGGAAGGAAGACCCATTGCTTTTGAAAGTCGTCCAATCAAAGGAAAGTATTTACCGAAACCTATTTATGAGAAGGAAATGTTAGCAATACTGCATGCACTAAAGAAATGGCGAACTTACCTAATGGGAAGACACTTCAAGGTAAAAACTGATCATGATAGTCTTAAACACTTTTTGGAACAAAGACTATCTTGAGAAGAGCAGCAAAAATGGGTCACAAAGATGTTGGGTTATGACTTTGAAATAATCTACAAAAAAGGAAAGCTTAATGTTGTTGCGGATGCACTCTCAAGAAAGAATGAAGAGGTGGAAGCATTGCTTTGTGCCATTTCTATTATCCAACCAGATTGGATAACCGAAGAAAAAGATGAATGGAAGAAGGACAAAGATGTATGGACACTCATTCAAAAGTTGCAGCAAGATCCTAGTACATCTGATACATTTAGTTGGAAAAATGATTCCTTATGGTACAAAGATCGCGTATATCTTTGTAAGAATTCCCAACTAAAACAAAAGATTCTTCTGGAATTGCACACTTCTCCTTTAGGAGGACACTCAGGATTTTTAAAAACTTACCACGGGGTGAAGAAAGAATTTTTTTGGGATGGCCTTAAATCTGATATTCAAAAGTTTGTGGCAGAATGTTTGGTTTTCTAGCAGAATAAAGTTGAGACAATTAAGACCTCGGGTCTTCTACAACTTTTATCCATTCCAGGTCAACGTTGGGAGGAGATTTCAATGGATTTTATCATAGGTTTACCTAAGTCCGAAGGAAAGAGTGTCATCATGGTGGTAGTTGATAGACTTACCAAGTATGCACACTTTTGTGCATTATCTCATCCATTTAAAGCAAGTACGGTTGCTACTACATTTATGGACACAATTCAAAAGCTACATGGAAACCCAAGGGTTATTGTGAGCGACAGAGATCCCATTTTTACTGGAAATTTTTGGACGGAGTTATTTTCTTGTTTGGGTACTCAATTAGCTCATAAATCATCTTATCATCCTCAATCTGATGGTCAAACTGAGATAGTAAATAAATGTTTGGAAGGATATCTTCGTTGTTTTGTATCTGATAAACAAACACAATGGGTCAAGTGGTTATCTCTTGCTGAATGGTGGTATAACACTTCCTTCCATACTGCAGCAAAAATGACCCCATTTATGGCACTTTATGGATATCATCCACCATCCATCACATCATCTTTAAGAGAAAATTCGAAGGTTCAAGCGGTGGAAGATCACATCGAGCATCAACAAGAAGTTCTCCAACTCTTAAAGGATAACCTGAATTTGGCACAAAATCGAATGAAACAACGGGCAGATCAACATCGCAGCGAGAGAATTTTTGATGTAGGAGATTGGGTATTTTTACGGCTACAACCATACAAACAAATGTCCCTCAAGCAAGCTAAGAAGGATAGTAAATTATCGCCAAAGTACTATGGTCCTTACAAGGTGTTGCAAAAGATTGGTACTATGGCATACAAATTGGAGCTTCCTGCTTCTTCGCGAGTGCATCCAGTTTTCCATGTTTCATGCTTAAAGAAGGTTATAGGTGAAAATCTTCCAGTTCAAACAATATTGCCAGAACTTGATGAGGAAGGAAAAATCATATTGGAACCTGAAGCGGTCATGGAAACAAGAACTCGACAGCTACGGAATTGATCAATTTCAGAGTATCTCATCAAGTGGAAGAACTTACCCACCGAAGATTCTACATGGGAGGATGAGAATTTTATACAAAAGCACCCAGAGCTACTCAAGCGTTGAGGACAACACTTTTTTGAAGGAGAGGGGCATGTTAGGTCCCTATATTACTATTATAGTCCCTTATTGTTGTTAGTGTAACCCCCTTATTGTTATTATTATACCCATGTAACCCCCATATTGTTATTATTGTGCCCTTAAATTATTATTGTTAGGTCGGCTAGGATTACATTATGGCCCCATGGACTCCTATATATAAAAAGGAGGTTTTGTAATTTGAATCATCCAAGAATTGTTCATTTATGTAATGTATTGGAGGCTACCCCCTCGAAGTAGCTTATTTCTAAGGCATTGATATCTCTTTTCTTCTATTTTTGGAGCTAGTTTCACAACACGAATGTTCTTTCAAAATGAATGAGTTCATTTTGGGTTACCTACATCTATTATTTCTTATTGATATTCTCGATTTGTCGAGAAATTTTGGTCAATTTTATGTGGACTCATGGACACCAAGTTGAAGAAGATAAAAACATTCCGTATAAAAACCAATGACCCAAAAGAAGTGGTGAACTGAATAATAGTACATCTCCTCCACGGTTATTGCAGGAAACATCCTAAACTTTGGGATGAACGTTTGCACTACCTCCATCATGCTTACAACTGGTCAAAACATTCATCGAATCAAACATCTCCATTTGAGGCATGCTTGGGATACTTACCAAAATATCCCTTAGATTTTATCTTTGGGAAAGATGTTTCTATTGATGGCCATAGTGACATAGTTAAGGCCAATTGATTCATTGAACAAGTTCAATTGGTGCATCAAATGGTTCAAAAATAGTTGGAAAAGAGTGAAGCTAAGTACAATACAAGACATGATAAGCATCATGTTGATCATAGTTTTCAAGTGGGAGATAAAGTTTGTCTTTACATTCGCAAGGAAAGACTTCAAGGAGAAGGTAAAAAACTTGAACCAATCAGATATGGTCCTTTCAAAATCTTGGAAAATATTGGTAATAATTATTTCTTGTTAGATTTGCCTCCATATATGCAATTCTATGCAATTGTTAATGTTGAAAACTTGAGATTATATCAACCTCATTTTATTGAAGATCAAGGAGAGAATTTTCAGCCTACAACTAAATATTTCTCTCCTGAATATCTTGAAGAATTGCAGCAATATACCATCCTTTCCAGGAAAACAAGAACTTCAAGACGATCATGAATGTGGAGTACCTTCATCTGGGGCTCAAAGGTACTAATCCAAGCAAGGAAAAATGGATTGAGATTGGAAGGGTGAGGGAACTGTACCCTCATCTATTTTTTGATTGAAAATCATATTTTGGTGGTCCAAAATATTTGAGTGGAGAGGAATGATCCAGGGGATCAATAAAGTGCTCAAAAATAAAACTATTAAAAAGTGATTGAAACTAGCGCAAAAATGTAGAGCTCACTCTCCTGAATCCAACACAACTTGAATCACTCAAAATTGAAACCTTATGCTCAAGATATCACATTCTGATTGTTTTCCTAAACAATTAAAAAATATTTGCATGTTGGTGACAAGATTTTTGACTGGGCAATCTGTATAACTGAGTCAGCAGGTTGACTAGGTATACCTTCAGACTAATCAGGTGCTGACAAGTGTCAATTTTTTGTTTGTTTGGGTGGTTTAATTTGATTGTTTTATGGTGTTTGTGTGGACCAAGAGAAGGGTGTCATGTGACACCCCCAGGTGGTGTAAAATTTATGGGGTTCGACCCAAGGCTCGGGTGGGATCGAACCCCTGACCAAAATTGTAAAAGTGAAATGATATACCATCTCGTCCGCAAGTGTTTCTTATAAACCTATGGGAAAAACTTATTTTTAATGTTTAATTCGAGCGTCAATGGGGAAAGGGGCACTTAACACCCCACATGACAAGGAGGAGCAGAGACCAAGGGGCTCGGGGCCTAGCCCCAACCCATGGTTATCACCTAGCTCACGGGACCAAGCAAAGGTTTATCGGGGCCGAAAGGTTGGAGGGGATGGCTTAAGGCCCCTACCCTTGGCCATATAACATTCCCTCAGACTGTTGCATAGGATGGTGAGAGTTAAACATTGGGCTCAGAAGGATAAGGCCAAACCTCGGTTTTATGGAGATGTGGAACCACTAGCGAGTGGAGAAGTCGCTACATCGGCGGGAGCAGGCGGTTAGCCCAACCCCCGGCCCTATGGCCTCAAGTGACCGAGAGTTACGAAGTTGGGTGCAAGTGGTGAGGGCGGGAATTTAGCCCAACCCCCGGCCACATACGCCATATAACCATGAGCGAGGTGGAAATTTCGGCAGTAAGGCATTATTGGGCAAATTAAGTATCCGAAAATTTATACCAATTATGGTGCGAATCTCTTCGACGCTAGGAAAATTTGTCGCTCGACGATATGCAGAAGGGCAGAAAGTGTAGGATGGTTAGCCATTTTTTACAGTTTGTAGAACAGTTTTATAGAAAAACTTCTCTGAGCCATAACTTTGTGAGCTTTTGGTCAATTTTAGCCCAAAAAGAGCCCAGGTAGGGGTTTTTGGGTCTTCTGGAGACATTAGAGACATTATTTTTACATTATGAGCATTTTAAAACCATGTAATCACCAATTAGAGCACTTAATGGAAGATGCCCAACATTGGAAGATGGACCAAGAGATGTAGCCTAGGAGGGGTGAACTCCTTTATCATTTTGTTGTCTTGTATTGTTGTGTATGGTATATTTGTCTCTGTTTTTATGCTGCAAATCGAGTTTAAAAACCATTAATTTATGTTCTTTTGCAACTTTATCCATTTCCTAAAAGACATAAAATTTCACTTGCAAATTTTCCAATAACCTTCAAGTTTGTAATTTAGATCATAAAAAATCTTAGGATCTTTTCCATGAGTGATGGGAACTTGTGCATATTCTATAGGGAATCCTTCAATCTCCAAGATTTATAACACCTCCAAATAATTCTGAACTACTTTTTAGTTTATTGCTTCCCGAGCATCATATATTTCGCCATCATCATCCCCAAGGATCTTCCTGAAATAAATATTGATTATTCTATTAATGAAAGGATATACCGCATTTCCCCATTGTCATTACATGATTTTGGGCTATTTTCCATGGATGGAATACATGTATGTTACATAGGATTAACCTGTATTGATGGAGTATGTAGGATCTTGTTACAACTACAATGATTGGGTACAAGTAGTCCAATATACCAAAAGTATGCGAAGATATGGAGTGGACGAAAATTATATACAAATAAAAGACAATGATGAAAATAAATGCACAAATATGTGTATTGGAGGAAGTCCAAAAGTAGCAGGAAATATTGCAGGGTTTTTGTACATGAATCGTCACCACAAATAAGCAAACTAATTGCATATTCAAGGGACGTGAAGGAAACAATGTATTCATATGTGCCATTAAATCAATAACTTCAGGGGAAGAGTTGCTCACTGATTACAATTTGAATAGAATAAATACAAATATTGCTATTATGGGGGCGGTATGTATTCAATTTTACCAAACTCACAAGCAATGTTTATTGTATGTTATGATTTTCATTTACTATGCGAAGTTTCTATATAAATTTAGACATATGTCAATATTGGTTTTCTTATTAATATAATGATGATTAATTTTGGATGAATTGAAAATTACACTTATTTGATAAACAAGGTGATAAGGGGAAGAAATCAACCTTAGAGCAGTCCACAAATGCTTGTGAGGAAGAGGTTACTGATGATTCATGTCTATGGATCCAATCCAAGCAATAACGAAACTTAAAATCAAATAAAACAAAAAAATTAATTCGTTAGTTTTGATTGAGCCTCAAACAGATGAGATAAAAGGTGAAATCAGAACCTTGCTGCAGCAATTTTGTCGTTATGGGGTGAGAAACTCATTTAATTATCCCATTTTATTTGTTTATGATTTAGTTATCTCATCCTTTATAAAAAAAACTCTTTATTTTACAAGATTTTTTGGTGGAGTATGATCCTCATGTTATGAATATGGGTCGGGCTGACGTTGGTAGCAGCGTCGGTGCTCCACCTATGAGTGAGTCACCAGTCATTGAGACCGGTACAACCACTCAACCACCCACAACAGGATATGCGCCCCCTGAACAACGTAAGTCAGGATCTACACATGATGTTGTGGATGCAGAGCATGATATGATTGCACAATTTGAAATGAGATTTCCTGGATTTTCCCATGTTACTAGAATAGGATCACTATCGATCACATTTTTGGTAGATAATGAAAATGCACCTATGAAAATAGAGAAACTTCCAGGTATTTAAGAAGTTTTTTAAATATTAATTACAACCTAAATGAAATTAACATATATTTTGTGATTATTTTAAACTAATGATAATATCATTTTGCAGGAAATGATGTATTTTATAGGCGTTAGTACGAAATAACCTTGGAAATTTTGGGTCGACCATTCACACAAAATTGAAATACCAAATTTTCAAGTTAAAAGATGAACTTATTAACAGGATGGTTCTCATATTCGGTGACGATGCCTTCAACAAAGGGCAAGGTAACATGAGCACCTTCCATAGATTCGATAGATGTAGTAGAGAGAACTCGTGGAATATGCACACAAGAAGGCACTTCGAAAAGCAAGCAAGACTCCACCCAGACCAGGAAGGCATGAGTCACTTTTAATAATGTAATTATGATGCTTTATCATCATTGCGACATCTGATTAAGTTTTTCAATGTTATAAATATAGGGTCCCAGATACTTCCAAAGCCAAACATGATAGAATAACCAAACATGGGCATCATCATCTTGGCCCAGGTGGTTACTCGAAACTGGCCACAAAAATTGTAAGTATATAAAAAAAAAAAAATCATCCAAATTATAAATTGTTAACAATTTTAATTTAATATCACAGAAAAGGAAAAATTCATGTTCTATTCAAAGAGGCTCACATGGAGGAAGACCTAAAGCTTGCTTTCAAGTATGACTATCGAACCATGCCTTGAACGGAGGACAAGTTTGGCATCTTCAGAGTCTTCGACCACTCAACATCTTTAACATCCCCATATTTGAAGGTTAGATATATGCGGATGTTGTAGATAAATGGTTAAAACTATTAGAAAGATATTTATCGGTTCAATATTTTTTCCAAACTGGAAAATACTACTTTTGCACTACACAAAGTCACCCCACACATCAAGGACTAGTGGGAAACCTAATTTGAGAAGAGGGATGAGATTGAACCATCGTTGTTTTCAGTCATACCCACTTGGACTAATTTTCGGGATGTCATCAAGGAGCAGTATTACCTTGTTGGGAGCTATGAGGATAAATACATAAAGTGTACCACGCTGCGACAGGGAAGGGACCAAGACGTACCATAGTTCACAAATATTTTTCGTAACCTTAGAAAGAAGTTGGATATCAAGGATTTTGAGCAACATTTGGTACTCAAGTATCACGACTATATACACAAACACATCCAAGACAATATGTTCCCGGACATCTCCTCGCTTGGTGTTTCCTATCGATACGTTGTTAAGATAGAGTGGAAATTTAAATAGAAGAAGTGAGGCTTTGGATTTTTAAATGTGATGCAAGGGAAAGGCGCCCCTAAACCACAGAAAAAAAGGACAAATCCAAGGTGGGTAAACCCAAGACATCTCGTCAAATCTGCAAGCAAATAACAACACCATGAAGACAAAGATGGACAGATGTGGGTGAAGGGTTCTCCATTGCAATTCATTGTTGACATCAAGAGTCAAAAGAACCTCATTTCAGCAGATGTCATGAAGCGTCTAGGCCTAACGACCACAACACACCCGCAGTTGTACACCATCGGGTGGCTTCACCAAGGATGAGATCTTCGTGTCAGCTAGTAATGTCACCTTCCCTACAGCATCAAGCCCTTCACAAATGAGGAATTTTTTCATGTTGATCCTCTTGAAGTTTCTGATGTATTATTAGGCCAACCATACTTTTGGAAGCGACATTTTGTGTATGAGGCAAGGCCTCGCACTGTTTTTATTACTTTAGGCAATAATTTATACAACATACCAGAGGTATCACCGCTTACCACCATATATTTGAGCATTGCAAAGCAATGCAGTAAGATCATTTATTAGACATGGAAAATTGTTTTCCTTACGATCCACCCTCAAGGAAAGAAGAATAGTGTGGCCATGGCCTCCACACCGGGCTCCTCTGCATAGAAGCAGTAGATGGACAAGGTCGTGGAGGAGTACAGGGACATCTTCACCTCACCCATAGGGGTACATATACACTATCAGGTCAAGCACTCCATCGATCTGACTCTGGGTGCGCTGCTACCCAATGGACTAATCTCTCAACTCTCTATTTTGGAGAATGATGAAATCAAGAGGAAGATTCAGGAGTTGTTGCAAAAAGGGAACATCAATCCAATTTTCTCACACTATGGGAGATCGATTGTGTTGTTATAGAAGAAGGATGGGACCTGGAGACTCTATATTGACTATCAGGTGTTGAACAAGATCATTTTTTAGAATAGGTATCCAATCCCACGGATTGATGACCTTTTTGACCATCTCAAAGGGGCTAAATATTTCAATAAGATTAACTTGAAGTTTGCTTGTCACCAGGTACCAATCAAACCCTATGATGTGTGGAATACTACCTTCAAGTCCAAGGATGGCCTTTTTGAATGGTTGGTCATGCCTTTTGGGTTGACAAACACCCTCGCAACCTTCATGCAGCTAATGGATGACATCTTGCTACCCTTCACCAACTCATTCACTATCGTGTATTTGGATGACATCCTGATCTTCACCCATATTTGGGAAGAGCACCTCCACCATATTTGAAAGGTTCTCCAAACCCTACGACAACACAATTTGTGTGACAATTTGGAGAAATGAGATTTTGGTATGACCCAAGTTCAATATATGTGGTAAATTATTGATTGGCGAGGTGTGCATGTGGACCCAGCCAAGATACAAGCCATTCGGGATTGTCTAACCCCAACCACTCTAATAGGGCTTCGCACATTTCTAGGTCTTGCTAATTTCTACCGCAGGTTCGTGTTGGGGTTCTCTCATATCACTTGGCCTTTAAGTCAAGTCACCAAGGGTGGAGCGAAAGGAGAGTTCTTTTCTTATGAATCCCAACAGAAGGAATTTTCTGAGTTGAAGCATTGCCTCTACACTGCACCAGTGCTCACAATACTAGACCTGTAGAAACCATTTAAGATTGAGTTAGATGCCTCCAGCTATGTTATTGGTGTAGTTCTTACTCAGCGGTGGCATCCAATGTAATATCACAGTGAGACACTTTAAGACACGATCGAAAAGTATCCCACCTATGACAAAGAGATGTATTCCAGTGTGCATGTTTTTTGATAATGAAAGCATTACATTCTGGGGAAGGAAATGGTCATCCACACACACCATGGCCCCTGTAGTTCACATATACACAAGGGAAGTTACAAAACGATCGCCATTAGAAATGGCCCACATTCCTGCAACAATTTCATTTTTAAACACTAATTATAAGAATGGAAGCACCAATAATGTTGCATATTGCCTCCTTCGACCATCGTTCATGGTGTTGATCGCTCTGTTCGACCCTTGTGGGCACAGAATTAGGGGTGACTGCATATTTACAAAACAAAACTATAGTTTGGAAACACATACCATAAGCTCTTGGAAGGCAAGAAAGTTTCAAATTTTTACTTTCAGGATGCACTATTATGCCACATTGGATGCCTTTTTGTTCTTTCAATAAATCTTTCCAAGATGATTTTTGAGGTGCACTACAGTCGGGTCACTAGACATTTTGAAGTAGAGAAAACAATGGCAATGTTGTAGAATTATTTTCATTGTCCAAAACTTCGACATAATGTTGGGAAGTACATCAGATTCTGCACTACCTGTGCCATTACAAAACCGATCATCAAGAAGAAAGTCCTATATACTCCTCTGTCATTACCAAACCAATCATCAAGCAGAAATTCCTATATACTCCTCTGCCTACTCCTAGACGACCTTTCGAATCCATCTCCATGGATTACATGTCGAGACTTACTTATACTAAGCATGGAAATGACTGAATTTTCATGGTCATCGACAGATTCTCTAAGATGTCCATTCTGGCGCCCTACAAGAAGAGTATCACAGAAGAAGCCACTGCTAATCTCTTCTTTGAACGAGTGTGGGTACACTTTGGGATACCACAGTCCACTATCTCATATTGGGACAGTAGGTTCCTAAGTACATTTTGGTCAATTCTCTTGTCGATGTTGGAAACCAAGCTCACTAAGTCCATGGCTTTCCACCCCCAAACTAATGGCCAAACGGAAATCGTCAACAGGATTATCGTACACATTCTGCACATGTACAACTCGAAGCATCCACGCAAATGGGATGAAAGCCTCTCCTATGTCTAGCATAGATACAACATATCTCTCCATAGCTCAACTAGCCATAACCCCTTTCAGGTGGGGTTGGGATTCCATCCATTATCTCCCATTGATGTGGCCATACCATTTGCAACTACTAAGACACACTTGTCTCATGTCCAATCTGAAGCTGACAGGGCTAACAGCTTCAGTAAGCACATTCAGCACATCCGCTAGCAATTCCATGACATATTGGACAAATCCAATGCAAAGTAAAAGCATCAGGGTCCACACAAGTTCCAAGTGGGCAACAAAGTTTGGCTACATTTGTAGAAAGAGCGCCTTGATGGGCCCCACTGCAAGCTTATCCCACTCGGATACTATCCATACACCATCACCAAGGCTATAGGGGACAATGCCTTCAAGCTTAGTATTCTATCGTTCCTTAGTCTGCTTCCAGTGTGCAATGTGGATCACCTTAGGCCTTACTTTCCACCATTACTAGACACATCTGACATTGCAAAACAACTCACACGAATAGAGTTAAACCCAAAATTCATGGAACAAGCCACAACCGATCAGATCATGGATGCTCACCAACAGAGTATCCATCTATATCTAGTTGTCAAAGTAGACCAACTACTTCACAAGGGCAAGTGGTTCACCAAGGACCAGGTTCAATAGAAATTTCCTCACCTCATGGAGGCTTTTCATGCAATGGGGACCATTACTTCCTAAAGAGGGAGGACTGATCCAGGTGGATATTGGTGTCCACCCACCTATTCCACCTATACATTCAGTTTGTTTCATTAGTTTCTTTTTTTATAGCAGAATTTACTATTTTTAATATTTTTTCGAATCCTAAACTTTTGGAGCAATTTTGACCCCTAAACAGTGTATTTTTGAGGTCCGCAATAGGCCCATAGCCAAATTCAGAGGACTACCAAAAATCATGTAGTACTTAGAGAGATATTTCCAACGAGGTATCGTACGTGCCAAATAGAGACAATATGACCAAGTTACGACCCCGAGAGTTTGGTTGCCGAGCTAACCCCAACAGGGCCCACAAACTCTTGGTTTTCCATCTTTTGAGGTTAGGGTTTTGATTGTTTAGGGTTTTCCCTTGTTGTTCAATGATAAAAATTACCTTGAGCCTCATTGTAACATAGTTCATAGGCATGTAACCACCACATCTCTTCTTAGAGATAAGCTACCATCACCTGAGCTAGTTTATTTCCATTCTTTGTGTAAGAATATTTTAGTTCTTTGAGATTAATGAAATGAAGTGTTATTTCTAATGCATCTCTATATTATGGTTATAGACATATTTTGTTGATTTCATGTTTAATTTTTTATCAGTGGTATCGGAGTGGTCTAGTCTTTCTTTGTTTTTATTTTCATGTCGCTAATGAGGCTAAGGTATAAGGAATTAGGACTCAAACTGGTTGAACCTTTGCAAGACCAACCTTGCAAACCCAACCGACCTCCCATGGAAGAAGAAAATAAAGACGACGGGGAAGGAAATGCTTTCAAAATAATGCTTGAAAAAGACCTCGAGTGATAGAGGAACGCAATGATGGATAACTTTTCCCAAATCCTTTGGCAGATACCCACAGGAAATGCATTTTCTTCTAGCAACCATTCTGGAAGCGACACTCCCTTTAAGGTACAATTTAACTTTGACATCCCCATATTTTAAGGTCAGATAGATGCAGATGTCATAGTTAGATGGTTAAATTTGCTACAAGGATATTTCTCGGTTCATGATTTTTCCAACTGGGAAAAGATTACTTTTGAACTCCTCAAAGTCTCCCCCCACGTCAAGGACTAGTGGGAAACCTACTGTGAGAAGAGGGATGAGAGTGAACCTTCACTATTTTCAGCCGCACCCACTTGAAATTTTTTCCAGGATGCCATCAAGGAGAATTATTACCTTGTTGTGAGCTATGAGGATAAATACATAAAGTGGACCACACTGCGACAAGGAAGGGACCAAGACGTACTATATTTCACAAATATTTTCCATACCCTTCACACGAAGTTGGGTAATAATGATTCTGAGAGAAATTTGGTACTCAATTACTGTGGTTGTCTACACTAATACATCTAGGACAAAATAGAGTTCCTGGACATCTCCTCGCTTGTCTCTTCTTATCGATACGCTGTCAAGATGGAGTTGAAATTTAAACAGGAGAAGTGAGACTTTGGATCTATGAATCTGAAGAAAGGAAAAGGCACCCCCAAACCTTAGAAAAAAAGGGCAAAGCTAAGACGGGAGACCAAGTATAACCCGTCGAAGCCACAAGAAAATAACAACACCATGAAGAAAAAGAAGGAAAAAGGAAAATGGTGTGAATTCCATAAGACCCCCAATCACAACACAAGTGAGTGTCGAGCCATGCAGTCACAGGTGATTGAGCTAAAGGCTACCGAATCAAATGCATGTTTTGACTCTAAGTCAGAACCCGACAAGGGGAATGACAAAGGGAAGCAGATTTTTAACGTTGATCCTAGTGCCACTGTTTCCACCACCAAGATCGAGAAGGATTAACCCGAAGATCCAGAGGAGGGGGAGCATCTCTTCCACTCAGAGATGTGGGTGAAGGTTTCACCGCTGCAGTTCATTGTCAAAAAAAAGAGCCAAAAGAACCTTATTTCAGCAGAGGTTGTGAAGTGGCTGGGAATACCGACCATAGCACACACACAATTGTACACCAACAGGTGGCTTCACCAAGGATGATATCTTCACATCAGCCAACAATGTCACCTTCCCTACAACATCAAGCCCTTCACGAATGAGGTACTATGTGATGTTTCTCCTCTTGAAGTTTGTGATGTATTACTAGACCAACCATATTAGTGGAAGCGTCATGTTGTGTATGATTCTAAGCCCCACACTGTTATTAATAATTTGGGAAATAAGTTGTAAATGATATCATAGGTAGCACCGCCTACCACCATCTCTTTAGTCACTCTAAAGCAATGCAACAAGATCATTTCTCAAACCAGGAAATTTGTTTTCCTTTTGATTTTCCCTTAGGGCAAGAATAATATTGTGGCCACGTCCTCCTGACAGGGCTCCTTCCCAAGAAAGCAGTAGATGGACAAGGTCGTGAAGGAGTACAGGGACATCTTCACCTCACCCATAGGGGTACCTCTACACTGTCAGATCAAGCACTCCATTGATTTTACCTCGAGCACGTCATTACCCAATAGATCAAACTATCGACACTCTATTATATATAATGATAAAATCAAGAGGAAGATTCAGGATTTGTTGTAGATAGGTAACATCAGGCCAAGTTCATCACCTTTTGGGAGCTCGATTGTGTTGGTACAAAAGAAGGACGGCACCTGGAGACTCTGTATTGACTATCAGGCACTGAAAAGGATCATTATCCATAATAGGTACCTAATCCCAATGATTGATGACCTTATGGATAGCTGAATGGGGGAAAATATTTCAACAAGATTGACTTGAAGTTTGGTTATCACCAGGTATCAATTGAACCCTCTAATGCCTAAAATATTACCTTTAAATCCAAGGAGGGCATTTTCAAATGGTTGATCATGTCTTTTGGGTTAACCAATTCCCCCTCAACCTTCATGAAGATGATGGATGACAATGTGCGACCCTTCACCAACTCATTTGTGGTGATTTATTTGGATGACATCCTGATCTTCAGCCAGAGTTGGGAAGAGAACCTCCAATATATTTAGCAAGTCCTCCAAACCCTACGACAACACAAGTTTTGTGTCAATTTGTAGAAATGCACTATTTATATGACCCAAGTTCAATATATAGGGTACATTATTGATGACAGGGTGTGCACGTGGACCCAATAAAGATACAATTCATTCAGGATTGGCCAGCCCCAACCACTCTAACGGAACTCCACAGATTTCTGGGTCTTGCTAATTCTACCGCGGGTTCCTATTGGGGTTTTCTCATATCACTTGGCCTTTAATTCAAGTCACCAAGGGCAAAGAGAAAGAAAATTTCATTTGGTTTGAATCCCAACATAAGGTATTTTCTGAGTTTAAACATCAACTCTTCTCTGCGCCAGTGCTCACATTACCGAACCTGCAGCAACCATTTGAGATTGAGACAGATTCCTTTGACTATGTTATTGGTGCATTTCTTACTCAGCACAGGCATCCAGTGGCATATCACAGTGAGACACTTTCAGACACGGTCTGAAAGTATCCCACCTATGAAAAAGAGATGCATTCCATTTGGAAGGCCTGTCAAAAATGGAATCATTACATTCTAGAGAAGAAAATGGTCATCCACACAGACCATTGACCCCTGCAGTTCATACAGACACAAGGGAATTTTCATAATAATCGCCATCAGAAATTGTCCACCTTCTTAAAATAGTTCTATTTGAACACTAATTACAAGAAGGAAACACCAATAATGTTGCAGATTGCCTCATTCGATCGTCGGTCATGGCGCTGACCATTGTGCTCAACTCTTATGGGCATGATACTTCAGGGTGGCCGCATCTTTACAAAAGTGATCCAAAATTTGGCAACACGTACCAGATGCTCATGGAAGACAAGAAAGTTATAAATTTTCGCCTCCAAGATGTATTTTTATGCCACCTGGGACACCTAAGTGTTCCTTCAAGTGAGCATGCCAAGATGATTTGGGAAGTGCACTATAGTCGGGTCGCTAGACATTTCAGAGTAGAGAATATAGTGGCAGTGTTGCAAAAGTATTTTCATTGGCCAAACCTTCGGCAGGATGTTTGGAAGTACATCAGATCCTGCACTTCCTGTGCCATTTCCAAACCTATCATCAAAAATCAAGGCTTATATACTCCTCTGCCTACTCCTAGACGCCCTTGGGAATCTATCTTCATGGATGACATGTCGGGTCTTTCTTGTACTAAGCATGGAAACAACTGCGTTTTTGTGGTCGTCAACAAATTATCTATAATGGCGATCCTAGAAGCATGCAAGAAGAGTATGATGGCGATCATATCAGGACACCAGGTTCCCAAGTACATTTTTTTCAAGTCTATGGTCAATGTTGGATACCAATCTCACTAAGTCCATGGCTTTCCACCTCCAAACTGATATCCAAACAGAGGTCGTCAACATGATGATCGTACACATTTTGTGCATGTACAACTCGAAGCATCCATGCACATGGGATGAAATCCTCCCCTACGTCTAGCACAACTACAACATATATTTCCATAGCTCAACTGGCCACAACCCCTTTCAGGTGGGTTTTGGATTACAACCATTATGTACCATTGATGTGGCCATCCCTTTTGCAACTACTCAGACAGATTCGAATCATGTTCAGTCTGAATCTTACAAGTGTAATAGCTTCATTGAGCGCATTCAGTACATTCACTAGTAGGTCCATGACATATTGGATAGATCCAATGCTAAGTACAAGAAACAACATGATTAGCATTGGGTGCCACACAAGTTCCAGGTGGGCGACAAAATTTGGCTACATTTGTAGAAGGAGTGCCTTGTTGGGCCCCACCGCAAGCTTTTCCCACTCTGATATGTTCCATACACCATCATCAAGGTTGTAGGTGACAATTCCTTTGAGCTCAACATTCCATTGTTCCTTGGCCTGCACCTAGTGTTCAATGTGGACAGCCTTGGGCATTAGTTTCCACCATTATTGGACACATCCGACATTGCAGAACAACTCACACCAACAAATTTAAACCTAGACTCCATGGAACAAGCCATAACTAATCATATCATGGACATGCATATTGAGAATACTTGATACTAGAGGATCTAGCTATATCGAGTTTTCAAAGCAGGCCAACTCCTTCACTAGGGCAAGTGGTTCACCAAGGACCATGTTCAACAAAATTTTCCTCGCCTACTGGAATCTCTACACGCAATGGGGACAATTTCTTCCTAAGGAGCGAGGATTGATCCAGGTGGATATTGGTGGACACCTGCCTATTCCACATAGGCTTCTAGTCTTTTTCATCATTTTCCTTGTTTATAACAGCATTTTACTATTTTTACCAGTTTTTGGGGTCTTGAACTTTCGGAGCAGTTTTGACCCCCCTAAACGACGTTTTTTTGAGGTCTGCAGTAAGCATGTGGCCATTATCAAGAGTACATGACAACTCTTGTAGTACTAGGAGAGATATTTACAATGAGGTATCATACACGCCAAACAAAGATAATATGACCAAGTTACAACCCTAGTAAGTTGGTTTTCTAACTAACCCCAATGGGGCCCACAAACTCTTGGTGTTCCATCTCTTGGGGCTAGGGCTTTGTTGTTTAGGGTTTTCTTTTTTTTTTTCAATAATAAAAAGGATCTTAAGCCTCATTTTTACATATTTTGGAAACATGTAGCCACCACATCTCTTCTCATAAATGAGCTACCATTGCATGAGCTAGTTTATATCCATTCTGTAATGTAAGCATATTTCAGCTATTTGAGATTAATGAAATGAGGTGTTATTTTTGTTGCATCTCTGTATTTATGGCTATATTTTTATTTTGTTGTGTTCCTGTCTAATTTTGGATCAGTGGTATCAAAGTGGTCCGCTCTTTCTCTATTTTTATTTTCATGTCCCCAATGAGGTCAGGGTATAAGGAGTTAGGGCTCGAACTGGTTGAACCTTTGCAAGAACAACCTAGAAAATCCTAACAGCCTCCCATGGCAGAGGAAAATAAAGATGAGGGGGCAGGATATCCTTTCAAAATATTTCTCGAACACTCCCTAGAGCGATAGTGGAACATGATTATGGACAACTTTGCCTAGATCCTTCAGCGGAGACCCACAAGCGAAGCATCTTAAAACGCCAATCCATTTAAGGTACAAGTTAACTTTGACATCCCCATATTTGAAGGTTAAATAGATGCGGATGTCGTAGATAATTGGTTAAGTCTGCTAGAAGGATATTTCTCTGTTCATGATTTTTCCAGTTGGGAAAATATTACTCTTACACTCATCAAAGTCGCCCCCCGTGTAAAGGACTAGTGGGAAACCTACTCTGAGAAAAGGGACGAGAGTCAACCCTCACTATTTCCAGCCGCAACCACTTGGAATTCATTCCAGGACACCATCAAGGAAAATTATTACCCTGTTAGGAGTTATGAGGGCAAATACATAAATTGGACCATGCTACGACAGGGAAGAGAAAAAGATGTACTAGAGTTCACAAATATGTTTCATACCCTTCGCACGAAGTTGGGTATCAAGGATTTTGAGCGAAATTTGGTACCCAAGTACTGCGACTGTCTACACAAATACATCTAGGATGAGATAGATTTCCTAGATATCTCCTCGCTTGGAATTTCCTATCGATGTGTTGTTAAGATCAAGCATAAATTTAAACAGAATCATCGATACCTTGGATATGAGAATCTGAAGCAAGGTAAAGGTGCCCCAAAACCACAGAACAAAGAACTAAGCCAAGGTGAGGCGACCTGGGACAACCCGCCAAAGTCGCAAGAAAAGAACAACACCACGAAGACAATGATGGACACAGGAAAATGGTGTGAGTTCCATAAGAGCCCCACTCACAACAAAAGTGAGTGTCAGGCCAAGTAATCACTAGTGGTCAAGATGAAGGTTTTTGAATCATATGCTTGTTCTGACTAAGTTAGAACCCGACAAGGGGAATGATAAAGGGAAGAAAATTATTGACACAGAGCCAAGTACCACCACCAAGATAGATAAGGATGAGCCCAAATATTCATACGATCGGGAGTGCCTCTTCCATTCACTTGTGGGGGTGAAGGTTTCTCCACTGCAATTCGTTGTTGACAGCGAGAGAGAAAATAACATCATTTCAGCAAAGGTTGTGAAGAGGCTGGGCTTACTAACCACAACACACCCGCAGTTGTACAACATTATGTGGCTTCAACAAGGACAATATCTCCGCGTCATCCAACGGTGTCTCCTTCCCTACAACATCAAGCCCTTCATGAATGAGGTATTGTGTGATGTTGCTACCCTTGAAGTTTTTGATGTATTAAAAGGTCAACTATACTTTTGGAAGCGACATGAGTCTGTATGAGTCTAGGTCTCACACTGTTATTATTACTTTTGGAAATAAGTTTTATAGGATACCAGAGGTAGCACCACCTACCACCATCTCTTTGATCACTGCGAAGAAAAGTAGTAAGATCATTTCTCAGACCGGGAAATTTTTTTCCTTATGATTCTCCCTCGGGGCACGAAGAATATTGTGGCCATGGCCTCCAGATAGGGGCATTCACACGGCAAAAACAGATGAACAAGGTCATGGAGGAGTACAAGGACATCTTCACCTCACCCATAGCGGTACCTCTACACCGTAAAATCAAGCACTCCATCGATCTAACCCTAGGCGCGCCGCTACCCAATGGACCGATCTATCGACACTCTATTCTACAGAACGATGAAATCAAGAGGCAAATTAAAGATTTATTGTGGAAAGGTCACCTCGGGCATATTTCATCACCCTATGGGAGCCTGATTGTGTTGGTACCGAAGAAGGAAAGGACCTGGAGACTTTGTATTGACTATCAGGCGTTGAATAAGATCACTGTCCAAAATAGGTGTCCAATCCAACAGATTGATGACCTTTTAGACCTACTCAAGGGGGAAAATATTTCAGCAAGATTGACTTGAATTTCGGTTATCACCAGGTACCAATTGAACCCACTGATGTGTGGAATACTGCCTTCAAATCCAAGGAGGGTCTTTTCAAATGGTAGGTCATGCCTTTAGGGTTGACGAATGCCCCCGCAACATTCATGTGGTTGATGGATGACATCTTGCAACCCTTCACCAACTCATTCATTGTGGTGTATTTGGATGACATCCTAACCTTCATCCATAGTTGGGAAGAGCACCTCCACCATATTTGACAGGTCCTCCAAACACTACGACAATACAAGTTGTGTGCCAATTTGGATAAATTCACTTTTGGTATGACCCAAGATCAATATCTTGGGTACATTATGGATAAGCAGTGTGTGCATGTGGACCCAGCCAAGATACAATTCATTCAGGATTGGCCAACCCCAACCACTCTAACAGGGCTCTGAAACTTTCTATGTCTTGCTAATTTCTAGTGCAGGTTCATGTTGGGGTTCTCTCATATCACTTGGCCTTTCAATTAATTCATCAAGGGTGAACTGAAAGGAAAATTCTTTTGGTTTGAATCCCAACAGAAGTCATTTTCTGAGTTGAAGCATATCCTCTGCTCTGCACCAGTTATCACATTACCAGATCTGCAACAACCATTTGAGATTGAGACAGATGCCTCTAACTATGTTATTGGTGCAGTTATTACTCAGTAGCAGGGAAAATTTTAAGGATGGGAAATTATTTTGAAGTTTAAAACATTGGCGAATCTCACTAGTCCCTAATATGTAAACTATAAAAAATTTATTGATATATTTGTAAAATTATTCAAATTTATAATGATTTTCTATATACTCTCTATATAATGTTGGCGATTTTTAAGTTAAAATAATTTTATATTATAAAATTTGGGCGAAACGTTTTTTGGAAAAAACATGGAAAATTAGCCCACCTGCGAATATTAGCCCCTAAAATTTTCCATGCTTAGTAGGGGTATCCAGTGTCATATCATAGTGAAAAACATTTAGACACGGTCTGAAAGTATCCTGCCTATGAAAAAGAGATGTATTCCATTGTGCAGGCCTTCTACATTGGAAGCATTACATTTTGGGGAAGGAAATGGTCATCCACACAAACCACCGACCCCTGCAGTTCATAGAGACACAAGGGAAGTTGCAGAACAATCGCCATCAGTAATGGTACACATTCCTCCAACATTTACATTTGAAAATTAAGTACAAGAATGTTAGCACCAATAATGTTGAATATTGTCTCAGCCGACCGCTAGTCATAACGATGACCATTGTGCTTGACTCTTGTGGGAACTAGACTTCAGGGTGGGCACATCTTTACAAAAGTGATCGAGAATTTGGCAACACATATAAGACTCTTCTGGAAGGCAAGAAAGTTCCAAAATTTCTCCTTGAGGATGCACTTTTCTACAACCTGGGACACCTATGTGTTCCGTCAAGTGAGCGTGCCACGATGATTTTGGAGGTGCACTATAGTCGGGTCGTTGGACATTTCGGAGTAGAGAAAATAGTGGCAGTGTTGTAGAAGTATTTTCATTTTCCAGACCTTCGACAGGATGTTGGGAAGTACATCAGATCCTTCACTACTTGTTCCATTTCTAAATCGGCTATCAAGAAGCAAGGCATATATACTCCTCTTCCTACTCCTAGACGCCCTTGGGAATCCATCTCCATGGATTACATGTCGGTTCTTCCTTTTACTAAGCATGGTAATGACTATGTTTTCATGGTCATCAATAGATTCTCTAAGATGACCATTCTAGCGGCCTACAAGAAGAGTATCACAGCAGAAGCCACTGATAAGCTCTTCTTTGAACCAGTGTGGGAACACTTTAGGATCCCACAGTTCATTACCTCACATCGGGACACTAATTTCCTAAGTAAATTTTGGTCAATTATTTATTTGATGTTGGATAACAAGATCACTAATTCCATGGCTTTCCACCCCCAAACTTATGGCCAAACATAGGTCACCAACAAGATGATCATACACATTTTGCGCATGTACAACTCGAAGCATCCACACACTTGGGATGAAATCCTACCCTATGTCCAGTACAACTATAACAGAGATTTCCATATCTAAACTAGCCACAGCCCCTTTCATGTGGGGCTGGGATTCCATCCATTATGTCCCAATAATGTGGCACTAACACATTTGGCCCAACTTTTGACAGCCAAAATGTCGCTCTTGCGACACATAAGCGTCCTAAGAGAGACACTTTGAGGTGGGGAAAAACGTGGTTTCTCCTAGAGTCGCAATTCTGACACTTCAGTTAAGCGTCGGAAGAGCGACACATTTTCCAATGTTCCAGATGGTCGTCGCTCTTCCGATTTTACGTGTTGAGCATCACTATTCCGTCGTTAGCAAGATCATCGCTATTCTAATGTTAGCCAAATCGTCGCTATTCCGATGTTAGCAAAATCGTCGCTATTCTGATGATACCCTATCGTCGCTCTACCGACGTTCCATAACCGTCGCTATTCTAACATTTCTCAGGTTTTGAAAATCATGTCGTAAGTCCGATGTTTGTGACTTTTAGTCGCTCTACCGACATCTTGCAGACTTTGTCGAACGGCCGACTTTTTGCAGTCGTTGTCGCAAGTCTGAAGGTTTATAATTCGTCCAACAGCCGTCTTTATTCTGACGTTTGTGATTTTTAGTCGCTCTACCGACGTCTTGTATACTTTGTCGCAAGTCCGATGGTTGTAAATGGATAGCAAGCATCAGAATACCAATGGAAAAAAATGTATATGGGAAAAAAAATGAGTGCAATATTCCAGCTCAAGGAATACCAATGATATCCGAGCATCTCAAGGAATGTGTATTGTGATGGCAGATGACCTTGATAGGTACGTGTTTTCACCTAATGATTTACTTCCTCTTATAATTTGTCAAGGATGGAATAAGTTGGATCAAACAACCAAATTTTAAGCCTATTTTAGACTTGTACAGGTTGGCTCCAAGATACATAGGTTAGCTACTCCACTAAATATATGTTAGCCTCCTCAAAAGACATGTAAATTCAATAGGTTAAAATGAGTATAAATAGAGGCTAAACTTTCCTCCATTTTGTCCTTCATTCATTGAAGAAATAAGTATAATACAAGAAAAAAAATTATGAAGACGACAAGGAATCAGGACGAAGATCATAAACCAAACTCTTCTATGGCATATCTCCTAAAGGACTAAACTTATATGTGATCCATCTATGTACTAAAAACACCAAAGCCTTTGTGATTCATCTCTTAGGAAATATAGGACCAAAAGTATGAAGTAATTTCTACGCAAAGTAATTGAAATTTTTTCTGTGCAACGAAATAAATGTATCTCTATGGGAAGGGACCAAGAACTTATGGATTATGTCTAAGAAATCAGACCAAAAATTTGTGAGAAAGAGTTGAAATCCTGAAGTTGAATTTCTGTGTGAGAAATTATTGCATCACTTATGGAAGAGGATCCTACATTCTTTGTTTTCTTAATATTGTCACCATATTAAGAAGGGACTACTAGTTTTATTTACTCTTTTTTTTAGGGTGGTAGAGCCTCATTAATGTGAACTAATGTTATATGTTCCAAAGATTGTCGAATCTCAGTTTATGAACATGAGTGCAAGGTAGGGGACAGAGTGAAGAGCTAGTTCAACGAAGGAAGTTAGAAGCTGCTAAATTGGAGATTGGATACTAAGTGATTTGAGGAGTGAAATATATTGTTATATGAGTAGACATTCTTGGAGAATTCATAAAAGACCTTGTTTAAAGCATTGATGAAGATCTTGTTGAATACTTGAAGCCCTGTTGAAGAAGCCTCATTTAAGCAGAATTGAAATCCATTGAAGTAGCCTCTTGGTAATAGATCTTGATAACCCTTTTTGGAGCAGTAACATGTATCTATGATAAATATCTTGATGATGAGAAACCTGACCTATGACAATCTGAGACAGAATGTGGGATATGATCTGTAGAAGATCTTGTATATTTTGGAGCAGACTTTGGAGACTAATCGAAATAGATTAGATTCTTGACCTAAGTACATTGGAAGATATGTCAAACATACCATTGAATACTTCTGAATAAATCCATAGAATCTTATTTGAAGTATCTTGGAGGCAATCTATACCACCTATAGAAGAATTTGTTGAAGTAAATCTTGGAGCAGTATGTGAGGCATTTGGTGCAGTATTGGAGACATTCTTGAATCATTGGTAAAGTATTGTTGAAGAGATATTTCAAGTATTGTTGTAGAAGCTTCTGGAATACTTGAAGTCGTATTGAATCCACCTTAAAGGATTGAAACATGAAGAGAGGGTTGGATCCTTAGAGGATTGAAGTCCTCATATAATATTGGAGCCTTCTAGGAAACTAGGTTGGAGCCTGGATTGTCTTTGAGGATTGGATTCCTCATAAGAGTTTGGAGCCTCATTGAGAAAAATTTGGATCTTGGATTGATTTTTTAGTATTGGAGTCCTCATATGAGGTTGGAGCCTTGTTGAGATCAAGGTTTGAGCCTTGAAGGAATTTTATTGTACAGGTTCGAGCTTGATTTTTTGTAAGAGGATTGGAGTCATCATCAGTTACATCAATGACAAAGGGGGATATTGTTTAGATGTCGTCATTATTTTCATTTATGACCCAATTAAATTTGGATTCTTGGAGCTTACCTGCAGTGAGGTTTCCACCTAGATCCAAAATTATGCATGGAACCATAACACCCTTGACATGCCAAAAAAAAGGATTATCAAGAAAAATTAAGGAAATTTGTAACTTGTTTTGAATGAAAATTTGTACAAATACTTAAAGAGACGTTGTTGAAACATAAAAGTATATTTTGGATGCACTATAACCATATTTTATCAAAGTGTTTGTTATAAATACCAACATACTACTTGGAGCTCACATATGTCAACAAATAAAAAATGTGGAATGTGATGGCAAATGAATTCATTGGGTACATTTTTCCACCTAATGGTTTACTTTCTCTTACAATTTGTTAAGTATGGAATAAGCCAGATCAAAGAACCAAATTTGAAGCCTATTTTAGACCTGTATAGGTTAGCTCCAACATAGACAAGTTGGCTCCTCCACTAAATATATATTCGCCTCCTCAAAAATACATGATAGTTCAATAGGTTCGAACGAGTATAAATAGAGGTTGAACTTTCCTCCATTTCAGCCTTCACTCATCCAAAAATTAAGTAGAAGATAAGAAAATAAAGTGAAAAGAATACCATGAAGAAGGGATAATATTAGAAACAAGATTATTTTGTGGCATATCTCCTAAAGGATCGAAATTATCTGTGATCCATCTCTGTACTAAAAATATCGGAGTCTTTGTGATTCATCTCTAAGGCATAAGACCAAAAATATGAAGTAATTTTTGTGAAAATTAAAAGAAACAATTTTTTGCATGGAGTTAAAGGTATCTCTAAGGGGCCAAGACCCCATGGATTATCTTTGAGAAAGTAGACCAAAAATTTGTGAGAAAGAGCTCAATTCCTAAGGTTGAATTTACGTGTGAAAAATTATTGCATCACTTGTGGAAGAGGGAGACAAAATTATTTGTTTTCTAAAATATTGTCATCATATTGAGAAGGGACTATTATTTCTATTTATTCTTTGTTTTAGGGTAGCATAGCCTCAATTATTCACACTGGTATTATATGATCCCAAAGAGGGTCGAGTCTTAGCTTATGAACATGAGTGCTAGATAGGGGATAAAGTGAAGAACTAGTTCAACAAAGTATTTTACGAGTCGCTACATAGGATATTGGATACTAAGTGATTTGACGAGTGAAATATATTTTTATAAGAGCAGACATTCTTGGAGCATTCATAGAAGACCTTGTTTGAAGCATTGCTCAAGATCTCGTTGAAGACTTGAAGCACTATTGAAGAAGCCCCATTTGAGCAAACTTGAAATCCCTTGAAGTAGCCTCCTGGTAGTAGATATTGACAACCATTTTTGGATTAGTAAAATGTATATATGATAAATCCCTTGATGATGAGAAAAATGACCTATGGAAATCTTTGTAAGAATTTGGAATATGATCTATAACAGATCTTAGATATTTTGGAGCAGAATCTAGAGACATCTTAAAATAGACTTGATCCTTGACCTAAGTACATTGGAAGATATGTCAAGAATACCATTGAATACTTTGTAACCAATCCATTTGAATCCTATCTTATACCTGTATAGGTCAAATCCAACATACACAGGTTGGCCCCTCCACTAACGTTTTTGCGAGATATGATATTGAATAATACATTGAATACAAGGATAAGGAGAGAAATATTAGCATAAAAAATAAAATCAATTATTTACAGTTGAAAGATAGCAGAAATTGATAATGACAGTGATGTAATATAAATGGCAACAACTAACAATCAATTCATTAATGAATCAATAAGATGACAATTAAGGTCCATGTAGATTGTTCTTGTTAATCTCTAATTTTTGTGCAGTAATCTCATATACCAGTCCTCAATGAACTCTCTCGTACTCTTATTCTTAAACAAAAGCAACAAAAAAATATTTAAAAAATATATATTTCCACCAAATCCGTGAATGGTAACCACCTAACACCTGTGGCCTAACGATATCTAAATGGTATGTTGGTCACATGGAACTAATATAGTAACTATGATACTAACTTTTATCACTTATAAACTAAGTTGAAGCGTTAATGCACTCCAGTAAACCCTCCTAACACAAATAATAAATCAGATCCCCTCCCCACCCCTAAAAAATGCAAAATTTTAAATTTTACAACTCGATAGTTCTACATATAAGTAATACCAAATTTAAAGATCACATACCGGTCTAGCACTATCCCTGAAGGCACTCTGACAGTTGCAATTCTTGCTAGTTCTCTAGGATGTTAACCGGGTTATGCATTGTATCTTGGCTTATATTCATCCCCAAATCTGGATCTTTCTCATTTTGCAAATAGAATTCCACCAAATCCATATTGACAATCTTCCAACCTTATGTGATTGTTATCACCTTACGGTAAAGGCAGGATTGAGTTGGATTCTCCATGGAAATCTTTCAAATTGAGCATTCAACTTATGTACCCTTTGCTTGATGCCTTTTAGCAGCTACTCAAAACATCTACTTTGTTTTTGGTTCTAACATATTCAGTATTTTCAGTTATGACATACCAGCTCCTTTTTTTTGTCTTAGAAAAAGAAATTATATGGGTAAACTGATAGTGTTTCTTGCAGATATTCTAAAACATTGTGCTTATGTTTTGAGATAAAAACTTGTTGGAAATATTGTGACCAACTGATCCTGATTTAGGGAACAATATTGTTAAAAGAGGACTAAATACTTGTAGTTCAGATGCAACAGGACTAAAGTCATTGTTGAGCCTAGGTAATATAACTTTAGGCACAATGAAAGAACCTCACTGCCACTAAATAACACTCTCCACACTTATACTAATATGTATAATCTTGCACATTATGCAAGCAATGTCCTCAACTAGTGCAACAAATAGAATGTAATGGTACAAAACTAGCATTTACCTCAGTTACAATCACAAGTTCGAAAAAAACCCATTCTACACAAACTTTATGTCCAGGGAGGCAATATAAAAACATGTACTCAAATTTCCATGATAACAAATAAATCTTAAAATTAGAATACAGAGAAATGTATTGGAATTCACTAACTATGCAGAAGCTAAAAGGGAATACCCCATTTTCACCCCATACATAACCTGAAAACTGCAAGATGTTATTTTTTAAATGAAAAGCATGCATACACAAAATCCAATATATGTCATTAGAAAATAACCATATTCCCATAACTAGTAAATCTAGAGATCAAAATCAAAGATGGAAGGCCAATTTCAATGAAATTACCTACAGGGAAGAATGAAAATTCATTGGTTTTAAAAATCCCATGTCAACACACTAAGCTAGTTCACAATGCATGTTGCCAAATAAATGGCTTAATGAAACTAAAAACCTTTCAAACACTAAAGTAGCCAGAATAGACACATGGGTGAACCCATCAATTTCTTTCAACTCTACAGAAGTCCATACATTAAAAAAAATCACTGTTAATATCCAGTAATGTTGTCATATTGCATGACAGTAAGACCTCTATTTGGATGAGACAATTTTTCCATACCTGCAACTTGATTTGTACATTTTAATTTTTTACTCCATTATTGACATGGACTTGCATGGAAATTTTATAGATTTCCAACAAAATGTAGAATCCCCTTCCAAGTGCTCATCACTTACAGACATTTTTTATATTTTTGGCTATTTTTTGAAATTTTGCACGCATGGCACTCACAATCAGACTGATATTTTCATTTATGGATGCCATGAGATTGTACCAAAAATGAAAAATTTATTATATCAAATATTTCATCATTAACAAGATCTGATAGATATCTAGACATCTCAAACAGAGAAGAATCCATCAACATAATTTTTTTTATTTCTTGAATTTGTTCTTTATTTAACGAACAAGTACACAATTTATTTGTCATATTTGCCCAATCTGGATGCAAACATAAGGACCATTTCAGGAGCTACGCATTTAAGGCTAAATTCTTGCAAAATAATACATTCCAAATCCCATATAATACAAATTGGATGAAAGAAAGAAAATTTCTTGCAACCCCACATCTATAAATCATAATAACTTTCAGCATGCTAGAACTAACAATAAAAACACCTAATATCCTTCAATTGTGATCACAAGTTAGATTTCATCAATATATAATCAATTTATGTAGTAACGTGCACTCAAGAATGTCAATAAATATTTTTCGCACCATACTAGGTAAAAACAAACAAAATAATAAGAAAACCCATGAATTGCAACTTTAAAAACAAAGAAATTTGTTACTTATAACAGCTAGTACAATAATCACACTTGTATCATTGGTAAGACCCAAGGTTAGAACCCTTGAGTGGGAGAAGATGTGGGTTCTTTTAAATATAAATCTCTCTCTCTCTCCTCTTTAAACACACACACACACACTGTATATGTACATACGTATGTGTTTCAAGATGGAAATGAAACAGCCTAAAAGAATTGGAATTTATTAGGAGCTTTTTAAAATTTCCCTTTGCATTATTAAATGAATAGACATGCATATGAAAGAATTTAAAATGAAATCAAAGTATTTGCAATGAGGGAAAAATTAACCTGAAAAGAAATCATGAGGCTTGTGTACCCTTCAGAAGGTCTGAAGGATTTTCAATGTCACCACTTGGAAATATTTGATAATCAGAAAGCTCAATCTCAAGGAGTTCACTACTTAGCAGCCCTACTATTGCAGAAACCTCACCATGATACATTGTTGACGGTCATTTAAAAAACCTCCTTGACACATTTTCACTCCACCTCTCACTCGACATTTTCATTAACCACATGGTACATTTTGAATACAAAATGCCATTATACAAGGAGATCACTTCCTAGTGTAGGTTGATCTTAATTCTTGGGGCATTAGCCTACAAAAATAACAACACAGTGCACAACTATGTGATATAATTTGAGGTGCTAGATCAGAAAGAAATGTAATATTTCCACAATTAACTTTGTATAGTTGTGCATATCATAATTCCCAACACAAGTAACTTCTCATCCTACAAAGACAAACGTCTTCTCTACAGACAGAGTCAAAGCGTGATGACCCTTGTGAAGGTTTTATGCATAAACACTTACAATAACTCTCAGGGAAAATCATTTATTTAGTTTTCCATATTTCAATAACATATTAGAAAATAGCATAGTATAAAATGCTAAGTAATTCAAGATTATCAAAGACACATCCACTGCAAGCATTTATACATTCACTAGTGATGAGATTCTAATTGCATATTTTGACACACACAAACGCAAAATGCAACTCCTAACAGAATATTTATAGTGTTATAACACTCTCAATTATTGGCTGACTTAAATAGCCGATTTGAGGTCCACAAGTTAACCGAGCAATGAATGCTATCCCTAAGAATACTCTAAATATGTGCAATCTACAAACTAGGATCCCAGTCTCCATAACTACAACTTTGATTCAAATAATCTCAAATAGTTTGAAAGAAATATATAATATACAAAAATAAAAAACAATGCACAAAAGTAATAGAACAATACACACAAGTAATAGTATCATCTGAATAGAGTAGAGTTATTATAAAGTTTGACCCAAAGATGAATGCACAATTTTTCCCTTGACCATAAATTTACAATGATATCATAAATTTACATGCTAAGCTCTAAAATTACTCTAATTATTTTTACTCTTTGAGCAAGTATCTACCCCCTACGTTGCTATAGAACCTGTAGCAATGAGGTTTTGGAAAGGTATTTTCCATTATACTGTCTTTATCTAAACTTAATGGACAGCATACCACAATCCCCACCTGTGTATGGAACAAATTTATGGCCCTGTATATTTTACAGGAAGAGCCATTGCAGACATCTGATTTGCAAAAACTAGGGAAACATAGATCCTAGAAACTTTTAAACATTAATCATTTCTAAAAAGCTTGCTACCCCTACCTCTAGATCCAAGCATGAAGAGAAGCAACAAAAACCAAATTTTTAACCCAAGGGTAATTGGTAACGATTATCTGGTGAGGGGCATTGCAAATGAACCCAGGAAAAAGTGCAAAACATGTATCCACACGCACAGGAATAAAACCAGTCACCAAGACGACAACTAAAGCATGAACCTTAGCCACAGTAAAAAATGAGTCAAAATATGAGTCATTGATCCTAATAAGAGTATTTTGGATAGAAGAAAGATTAAGGAAAGAAATATTAACAAGCCAAAACGTATGTAAATCATTCTAAAATATCTCTCGTTTGATTTAATATTCCACCACAAGGCCGAGAGTAGTAATTTCAAAGAATCATTTATGCCAAAGAAATTATTTACCAGTTAGGTTGAGCCTATAAGTTAAATCATAGTGATGTGATTTACCTTTCTCTATTGATATAGATCATAGTGCTAAATAAGACTTTGCAAATTTGATAGATGGTTATGGAAAGGATATTGGACTAAAGAATGTTGGATAAATGCAATCCTTCTATAGTCTGATGTGGCATTGCTCCAGGGTAATAATTGATACTCAACATAGTATCAGACATCAGTGATATGTCACTTGGTAGTAATTGATGGTTGTGATATTCAGTTGTGCTTGATGGGTGCTAGATACTTTTTCATATGTCAAAGAACTTATTTTATCACCTCAAGTTTGATCTACCTACAATGGCACCCTACTCAGCGATAACATAAGGATCCAGGATTTATGCATGCCTGAATAAGATCAGTCCTTATAATTATTTTTCAACCCAATGAAAAGGACCATAGCATTGTTCTATTAGATGTGTTCTATAGGTTTGAAACCCATTGGTTGCATATACAAGACTGGAAGGCTATGCTTGAAATTCCTCCAAGGGAGTCAACACAAGAGGATTGTAAAGAGGGAAATGAAACCTACAACTATCATTTCATACTGCTACCTCTAAAGAAGTCCTATTTTTTGCCTCAAATGGAGGCCTCTATACATTGCTATACCTGAATTAATTTAATACATGGTGCATGTGGGAAGGGTCATCAAGTGTATACCCAATTATAAACCATTAAACAGGGTGATTACTCTTGTAGTACATACAAGAGACGTATTATGATAGAACAAAACCAATAATATGACAATCTTAATCTCATATCCGAGTGTACACATAATTGACATTCCTATTATGATCTACCATCCATGAAGCTTTCCTTTTGAAATAAACATCAAAAGCACCATGGAAATTCCAAGTCACAAAGGAATTAACATGTCCAAGAATCTTACCATATCAAGAATGGAATGTCTTTGTACTAGTGCTTAGCATGGTCACACACTCAAGTGATGGAAATATCTCATATAAAGACCAAATATATTTGAAAATCACACAAATTATGCCAATTAGTCTTATGCTACCATTACAGTGTAAAAGACTCCATGACTCAACTATCTTTTGCAAAATTTTAAAGGAAAAATGCACAACTAATTTCAGTTGGTTAACACAAACACCAAAGTTGGATGAGTCCACTAGTTTGGTGGTCAATGGGCAATAAGTTAGTGATGGTAATAGTGTTGAGCCACTAGATGTGAAGTTTAACGATGGCCATTTCCTTGTTACTGTAGCAAGATATACTTCCCAGTAATTAAAACATGGCTCCATTTCCTTGCAACTGTAGCAAGACACACTGCCCAATAATTAAAACACAACCCCATTTCTTTGTTGTCGTAGCAAGGAAAATTTCCTAGTCATTAAAACATGACTCCATTTTCTTTCTGTTGTAGCAAGACAAACTTCCCAAAAATAAAACATGACTAAAAGAAGCACCAATCCAAATAAAGGGAAACTCCAAAAAGAAGCATCAATCCAAATTAATTAAGGTCCTCTTCTGGGCATACGGTTGATCCTTGTCAAGAATTCTAAAATTTTCAAAAGTCTGAAGCATATATATTTCTATATTTGTGATAGAATACATCTCTTCTTCAAATATGTGTCCTTGTGACACTGGTATTGTACTCTTCTTACAAAGTTAAAATCCTGTGGTGACCGAGTACGTGTGGCAGTCACCAATCTCATATATATTTTATCATTGTCATGAAGTTTGAAAGATCCAAGGAAAACAAACCTAAAGCAATATAGTCATCAATCAAATGTTGAAGCCAGAAATAAAAAGTGACATGCTTATAGCTATCATTTTTGCATAAGGACCTGTGAAGCTATAAGGACATCAATCCAAGGTCGGTGGAAATCATATACTTGAAAGAATCAACAGAAAATACAGTGTCACCACATGCAAAACCTTGATAAGCCATGTCAAATAAGGGATAGTCATTTTTCACCTGTCCACATTTAACATAGACACATTGATAAGAAAGCCAAAGAAGTGTAATATGGTTAGTTCTAAGAAAAACAAATAAAGTGGCACCCATCTATACCTTAAACTGATAAGAAATTTCCTTCCATTTCTCCTTTGTTGGATGTAACCCTGTGGGATTGTGAGCACAAGGAACCATTGGGAGAATCATGTACACAAAGATCAAATGACAAGAAGGGGAAAACCTAGTGAACTACAAATTGGCATGCTACTCTCTTCGTCCAAATGTCTGTCATTTGTGATGAATGGAACAGGTGAACAGAAGGAGGGAAAAAAAATACTATCCTAGTTTGAATAATGTGAAGGCTAATACAGTGAATAATGTGAAGGACTAGTTTGAGGGAAGATATCTCAAATATTCCTATTCCAGAATTTCATATTTGAAGCCTTCAAGTCCTTGTCTCTAGTGACTAATACACCGTGTTTAATGTTAAATTTAGACTAATACTTGACATCATGCCCAAGCATGAATACACCATGGCAACACCTTGACATCATTCCTAAATGGGATAGCCTATTTTCATTTATTATCAGTTTGTATAAATGCTTCTAAGAACGTAATGCGTAACAATATCACACGATGGCTACATAATTAGGAAGCTACAAGTATTTCATATTGTCTTAGGTTTCTTTTGGATTTGTAGTTACAATTAATATAACTGAAAAAGTTTAGGTTCTATTAGTATTGGGAGATAGGCCAGATACTGGATTCCAAATTTCTAGGAATCAATTCCTGACATGCGCTCCACATCACCTTCCACTTCCTCTCCATGTCAGGGCCACGTTAGTGCATTGTTTTCACCATGTCATCACCACATCACCAATGAGCCATGTCATGATGATACACCATCTACCACATAGATGTGCCACATCATTATACTTCAGTGCCACAACATCATGAACCAAATAACAATGACATGTTATCTTCCATGTGGGTGTTCCACATACCAATGAATATATTATTGTTCTTCACTGCAAATTGAGATTGTGATCTTCAAACATTCTACAAACAGAGATTTTTGAACATCTTCTCTAACATTTTCAGTGACCTATCTCTGAAGTTTTTCGGTGACAAGACAGAAGTAGTAGGCCTTGACCCATAGGAGGGGACCTACAGGTTGACACAACAAACTTCGCCATCAATATCATAACATGCTCCCATTTCCTTGCTTATAAAAATGAGAAAACAAGAGCACGCGGCAATGTGCTTTTTGGAAAAATGTCGAAGAATTACGTGAAAAAGTTGACATAAATATATTTCATGGATTTTCCACATTGAGACTTGTTCATGAGAAGGAAATATGCAGGCATTGTTGTCTCAATAATGCCCATGTGCACTTATATTTTGAAAAACACCTTTGAGATTCATCTTTGATGGCTCAACGTTGTGTTCATGTGTGAGCCAACACACATACACACACAGAGATTACACACATATAAATAAACATAATTATTATAAATATTGATGTAATTCAAATAGAAAATATGCAACACTATGGACCTATAACCAATACCAACTTTTTAGCGTTATAAACTGTATCCTAACTCGAAAAAAATTAACAATATTTTGTTTCATGTAGTGAATTCTTGGCATTAAAATGAATCGGTAAAGCGACTTTAGATACCTTGCGTAGAATAAATAGTTGGTGATGATAGATTGATGTTTGTAGGAAGTGTCCAGGCCAATTTTCCATCATAAATCCATCCTTATTTTTGGAGTTTGTCTCCTAGCCTTCATTGTCAGCCCCCCTAGTTGTGGGTGACAAGTGTCCTATCCATCATTGTATTGTTTGGTGGCTTATCCCCTTCTAGGATGATGAGCGTGAGGAGATAATATAAGATGCAACAAGATAATTTTATTAGTGTCTAAGTGACCACACAACTAGGTCAACCTAGCTAAAATTGAGATTGTCATCTTGAAGAAAATTTATCATCATCTGAATGAGGAGGAGGTTATCTGTAGATCTCATTGTGTTCACTTAGTAGGATAAAACTTGTGTTGGGTGAACCCTTCAACCTTGTAAGATTGGGCTGAGTGGGGAGATTTTAATCCTGGGTGGAAATCATTTTACATACATGGAGTAAACCCTAGAAAAAACTCAAGGAATGAATGTAATTTTTTAGATTTAGGTCCAACTTTCTAACCTACACCTGGACCTACAAATGAAGGTTGGAAACTTGACACATATTATAACACCACCATACCAAGTAAATTTGTTGCAATTTTAAGAATTTTTAAATAAACTTGTATTTAATATTTCTTTTATTTCTATATGAGATATAAGATTTCAACTCCAAATAATTGGCATGTTTTTTGGAAATAAATGACCCAAGGGAGTTTATGACCTAACATAATAGACCTCCACAAAATGGTGGTAGGGAGAAATTGGTTGCAAATACTCTAGGTCCACTCCTAGGCTAATATAGTAGATAGATAATTACCAGAACAGGGGCACTCATTCTACTACAAAAGGGCTCATTGGGCAGGGGAAACCACAGATATTAAATTTATGTTGCTAGCCAAGAGGAATGTGAGGGAATTGGAACTGGTTGGAGTTCCTTTGTACCTAACTACAACCCAAGGGAATCCCATAAGATGGATACAATACAATGGTGGTTATATCACCATAACTAGAATAAGTATAAACATAGTATATAAAAAAAACTTTCAATGTTTAAAAGCATGTTCAAACTTACAATCAAATAGATGAAACAACACATACAAAAAACCAGATAATAATCATGAACAAGCTTCATATTGAATTATGAACTGTAAAGGAACTTACAAAATGTGACACTACGAACGTGGTCAAGCGCACAAGAACAAATATCTTGGACATGACCCTGGTTGACAAGTTGTATTGCTCATGATGCAAGAGGATTTGTACATGTGCTGCCAAGTCATTCAAAATCCACAATTATCTATACAATAAATAAAAGTAATTGATGTATTTTTTACTCTACGATGCATTCTTATGATAATGTTAGAACATATGTTGACAATGTCAAAACATACCTAAATAAGCTCCTCTTCTTTTCAAGAACAATTTATTGGAGTCGCCTGAACTTGGAACAAGCCTCCCACGATCTGAAAGAGTAGAAACTAAGTCAATAGTCACTTTTTTGTTGCTATGTTGGATCAAGGGAGGTTTGCTCCAAGATTAAATTTCTCCAATAAATTATTCTCTACTAAACACGGCCAACCACGTGAAGGTGGAAGCTCTTATGGCCCCTCCCCCCCCCCCCCACTCTTCACATCACTCTCAATTCCGCAATACCCAATCTATATTTCATTTTTAATTTCATGAGCAGAAAAAAAAAATTTATTCAATAACTAATAAAAAAAAAATGCAACAAAAAGTACACAAGAAAACATTGAAATTGCTTGACATAAAAATAGTATGATAAATGAGTTTTTATATAATGAAAAAAATGTTCCAAGTATGGTAACATTTGTCTTATAATAATACAATATTTCACGATATGAAATTTTCTTTTTCTTATTCCTACTTCTAAAGCTCCTAACTACATCATCAACATCATTGTGGTCTACTTCTATTTCGTGTCTTTCCTGCATAGATGACCTAGTTGTGTACTCACAATGTCTGGCATCATGCAGTGACGGGGCATCGCCTACAAAAATAGATAATATTAAATTTTAATTGTCAGTTTCTAAATATCATTAAACTAATTTGGTAATATTAATAAAAAAAAATTGCAATGAGATTATTTACATAGTGCACCAGTTGTCACCGTTGGAACCGTTGCCCTGTGTTCCTCTCTAGTGGTAGGATGCTCAAGTACAACATTCTCTGTCATTTAAAAAAAAACGTTATAAGGACACAAACATAAAGGTATAATTAGAAAAAATTATAAGTGGAAATTAATTACCGTCATGGCCCTCACTGATAGTAGCATTGTTGGCCTGGTCCCCACTACAGTGATAAAGTTGCACGTGAGGACCATGTACTTCTAGCAATATTTCACCCTCAACGCACTACTCTACAACTGGGTTATTTGGCTCCTTGAAAGTGTTGGTCCCATGATTTAAACAAAGTTGTTAGACATTAAATTTCTGGACAAAAACAAACATATTGAAAGGTTAAAATTTTACCTTATGAGGCATTATGGATCTTCGGACATGTCCCAAGCCTCTATGAAGTTCAACTATGGCTTGATAGCTAGAATGGAAAGCAATCTCTCTGTCTTGCTCTGTAGTTTCCATTCCAAAGTCATCACCCTACATTACATATGATTCTGTACTTTTAATGTTATTTTATGGGATTAAAAAAATATTGGAAGGAAATACAATTAATTATAAGATGTTTAGCTACTTACAATTCTTGCGGCTAATTTCAAGTAGCCACCCGAGCCTAGCTTTTGATGGCCTTTTTTTTCAATCCTAGCTTTGGTTGCCTTCGCGGTGTCAGGCAACCTATCAACAAAAGCTTGAAGTCAGATATGACGTAGCACACTTTTATTTTAGACATAGATAAAATTAAAGCTATTGAATTAAAGTTGTAATTTACCTTGTGGGTCCAGTTAGCATTTTTCCTTCTTTCTTGGCCTTTTTCTCTTTTTCGTCATCGATGAGTTCTCTCCACTCTCTCTCTAGAACTGTGAGATGACACTCGTATCTAGAGTTAATTTGCAAGTGCGTCCTATAGGTGTCCCTGGTATATTTCAGATATTTTCCAACTACCCGAGCGACCGTTGTTCTATCAAATGTGCCCACCCCAAAAAGGCCTTCTAGATAATGTAGAAGTTCTTTTTTCAGGTTGGAATTCTGGGAATTCCACCTTATGCGTATGGTTGGGCAAAAAATTACCAATGCCTTGCTCTCCAAAATCCTGTAGAAATCATTGTTTCCTACACAGAAAAAAGATATTATCCTTAATTTAAAAATAAAAATCATGATAAAATATGTTTTAGATAGAGTACATGAAATAGTTAAAATATTAAAACTTACTTGGGAGTTGTACTTGATTTATAGGAACACCTTCATCGTTAACCAAAAATGTGCCTTGAATGGTCCCCGTGGAGGTGAGACGTGTAGCTCCAGGAAATGCAATAATATATTTGGTCATACCAGCCTCATCACTGCCAACAGGTTCAGTGGTTGGCTGTGTGTATTCTTGGGCAGGGTGCATTTCTTGGCTACCACCTAAAGGCGTAGAAGGTGTACGGGAGGGTTCCTTGGAAATCTCTTGCCTTTGTGTCCCACTACCACCAACGCCAGGGATAGCAGGTGTCAGAAAATGCTACATAGAAATTTTTTTTTTTGTTAGTTTACCTAATGTAAAAATTAAAAATAAAACTATCACAATTGATCTCATGTAGAAAAAAAAAATAGCCTTTTGATTTTTTATTATTACCTTATATGTTTCTAGCTGGGTCATAAGTTGTATTATATTTTTTCATAATTTAGGTGTTTGAGGCACAACTTCTAACAAACACTCAAGTTCCATGGCTACTTTTCATGACTTTTTTTTGCAGCAACAGCAATGGACATGGGGATGAAGAAAACTCTTCCTCATTGAGGGAATCATTAGGTGCACCATGGCCAAGTGTCTGCATATTTGAAAAAAATTAACATTATTGCATAAAGAACTAAAATACCTAAAGATAGAGAAAGGTTGGAACTTTACATGTTCTTTGGTTGGCCCCTTTTCTTGATCATCTATCCTGGAGTTGTTCCTGTACTGACACGATTAGTCTGCCACATTGCAATAAAATTAGAAATGTGAAAACTTGAAAACAATATCTAACTTGACAACACAAAATGAAAAATGAAATAATTTCTAAATTTACCTTTCTAATACATAAAATTTGTGCATTAAAGAGGCCCTGGAGTGGTTGAGTATAATTAAAAGTAAGGGTTGTAAGCCAAATTTTTATACTTACACCTTGCTAGTAGACAATTTCTGCAAAGTAGGTAGATTAGATGAGGCTAAAGAGATTTGCAGTGAAGCTTTAATGAGCGGAATAAAGCTAAATGTAGTGACCTATAATGCATTGGTAAATGGATATTGCAAGGGAGGGAAATTGGATGAAGATTTCCTTCTCCTCAAAGAAATGAATGAGAATGACTGCATGCCTGAAATAATTACATAGGTACATGATTTTGTTGAAAATGCGCAAGAAGATGGAGCTTAGTGAAATGAAGTCGCCTTCACTAAGTGGAGCATAATTCATAGCGAATTCGGTGCAAAGTCTATTTTTAGACTATGTCTATTTTTAGACTATGTCTATTTTTAGACATATGGAGCATGTCCAGGGGTTGCAGTTGTTATTCTTGGAGTATTTAGGTTATTTGGTAAAAAATAGATGGACCTCTATTTTTAGACATTGGGCGAAGTCTATTTTTAGACTGCCAGTCTAAAAATAGATCAGTCGAATATTATTAGCTCTTAGTAATATTTGGACTATAAACATTATCTTATCCTCTTGGAGCACTTTAGTTCGAGCTACGGATGTGGCACATGCAACTGACAGAAGGAATTACGCTGTTCCTAGGGTTTACTTGAGCTATTGCATGGTCGACTTCAGTTAGAACTCATGTGGCAGAGTTTGGTGGAGTTGATGAGATAGTTGATGGAGTTGTATTCGGTTTAACTAATCTAAACATAGTTGAGCTTTTTGTATCCAAGTTAACTAATAGATGTAATTAGTGAGAGTGGTGTGAATTAATTATTAATTAATTCACTAATTATAAACTCATAAATCAACTAAAGAATACATCAGTTAACTTCAGTGCATGGACAATTTCAGTGGAGACCAGTGAAGAAATAGGTGAAAGAGCAGGTTAACTATCAGTTGTGACTATATTGTTGCTATATGCAACACACAAATAGGTGGAGTAATCAATGAGGATTGCGCAGTTCAATCCAGGTGGTTTATCTATATAAAGAGACCATCCCATAGCATTGAAACACGCAATTGAGGTTGGCTATCAAGTGGCTAAAGGTTGGAGCATGCGTTTGCTAGATCTAGCTTGATAGTGTGTAGCATGGGAGGTAGTGCATGAGAGCTTGTGAGGAGTTTGTACAATGATTGTTACATGATCTCTATCATTATAATATACGGATAGTTGGGGGTTTTCAGCTTTAAGCTTTCCCATAAATACTGTGTTTATATGTGTGATTGTTTATGGTTTTAATGTGCGCATGCGATTGTTTATATTTCCGCAATTAATGATCAATAGTAGAAGAGGTTATGTATTATGCATGAAGCTAAAATAGTGTGTGATCGGGATAATCTCGGTGAATAATTTAACAGTTATTCAAATTTCTACAAATTTATGGGCTAATAAAAGATAACAAGATCTTAGAGGCTTTGAAGTTGCATGATCAAATGGCAGACAAGGGCTATGAACTATATATGAATACAACACTTTCTTATCTGCGGTGCCCTTACCAGATCCTTATAACGAGTGATCGCATTACTTGTGGGACGATTAACTTTCCCAGTTAGTAGTCAGCTCAAGGTGATCTTGGGTTGTGTGTTTTTGAAACTATGGTTACACCCGGGCCTCCAAAATTTGATAACATCATAATATATCAAATCTATGTTGGATAAAACTACACTGAATCAACTATTAATGTGGACTTATGGAAACTTGCATGAATCAGCAGTCACTAAAGTGCATGATGGAGGGCCATTTTGGACAACTAGGCAACTTCTTCAGATGGAATTACCTCTTGATTTGAACTGTGAGGAGAATGGGCTTCTCATAAGAAATAGTGAAATTATATTATTCAATGGTGATAAAACACAATTGTTGAGTTTTCTTACTCAAATTTGTAATGCAATTGTTAAGTGCAAAGGTTCAGGAGCAACAGTGAAGTTCTTGAATTTAGTTGAACATTTTTTGATTGAATTTTTATCCTTAGATTCTTTTAGTGTAGGTTTGGATGATTTGGTTCTTGCTCGTTGTGATTCTCAAAGAAATATATTTATGAATGAGCTAGGAAATGATAGTGGAAATTCAAGATCTACTAAGAAAGTGGTTCAACAGCTTGCCTTCTTAGGGCTTCAAATGTTTCAAGGGAGGAAAATTTTTCCTAGAGATTAGCTTAAATAGATTTGCATGATAAGGATTTTGTTTTGATTAATGGTCCTCCAAGTGTCCACAAACATTCATTACATGGATTATAATCATACGTACATCTGGGCTCTACAATGATTATTAACCCTCTAATATGGTGGCCACTTGGTGCAGATTTTGATGGGGATTCCATTCATGTTTTTTATCCCCAATATTTAGGATCTCAAGCTGAGCTTTCTCAACTTCTAAGTGTGGATAAAAAAATGTTTAGTTCCCATTTTGGAGAGGCAAGAATAGCACTAAGTGTTGATACTTGATACATTGTTGTATGCCAATCTTTTATCCATTCGCATGATGTAGAATCATACCATCGGGGTTGGAACAAAGACCTTGGGCTTTGGAGGCACGTCACTCATGCTACCCCTCCTAAGTTGTGATGGAGTATATCACTAACTTATGATTACTAGGTATTCCCATTGGTATTAGTTGTCTTCTTGATGTATATTATGACATATCCACATTGAATTTGCTCATGGCTATGATCATTTTCATGACATGGACCCGCTATGTACTTTTTTCATGTCCATGGTCTTGCATATTATTACATGGATTCACAGTGTATTATGTTGGCAACCATGCTTTGTTTCTCTTCTAAGCATCGGTATGCCTATCTATTTGTTGACAATCGATTGCAAGTACTCACTAGTTCCTTGATCTTTAGCTCCTTCCTTGGAATTCCTCATAACTTATGTTTATTAGAATGTGTTTCGACCATTGGTTCCTCACACATTAGGGGGTGTTGTTACAACTCTATTTGCCACCCTTGAATATCATTAAAGACCCATTGCATAGACCAACATTGAATGAGTTGAGGAAATCAACAGTAAATGAATCGGTTCTCTTGCACTAGGAGGTTTTGAACTTATTAGACTCAAGTTCCTTAATTTTGAGAGGTCTACAACCATCGTCTAGCCTCCTCCGTGAATCTATTTAAGGAAGGTCTCTCAAGGAAGAAAGGAGGAAGAATCATTTGCAAACATGTGTTGTTCATTTTAAAAGAGACTATTCAACCTTCAGATATCAGACTTCTCAAGTTGTGTGAGGGCCAAGGAAGTGTTAGACGAGGGACTAGGGACTAAAAATATGATAGCAATTACCATTACATTTGGAAATTGAATTAAGCAGATTTTGATAAACTCCATATATTCAAACAAAAGACAAAATATTTTTTATAACTTCAACTTTGATCCAAAAATGTCTCAAGACTAAAACATGTTAACCATCATATATTGTTCAAAAACATGCTCATAGATACATACATAAATGCACGCACACACATATATATACATATATTATTATATATTTTTTAAAACAAATAAAAATTAATCTTGATGAATTTTTCACAAATTTTATATAAAAACCTTCTTGGCTTATTTAATTTGTCGTTAAATTCACTAGTGCATGAGATTCAATGAATTTCATTTTTTTAATCCACCCCCCCACCCCTATCCCAAAAAAAAACAAATGCAGTGACTAAGAACACAATCAGCGTCATATCAAACCTGAACCATAATTATTTTGTTAAAAACATTTGTAGGGGGGAGATAAGATACAGTAAACAGTAAGCCAATGGGACTAGAAAATACAATGAGACATATAAATATTGTGGAAGTGCCCAGACTACTCTTGATTCTTGAAAGCTAAAAGATAAAGAGATACAAGTGATACTGAAAGAAAAGGTGAATCTAGAAGGAAAAATTTAAATTGTAGAAATCAATACTCCATAACAGATATAGAGGTAAGATGTAGAGGAGGGAGAAAATCCATCCTCATCTCCATCACCAAGGTATCAACGCAAAGACCAACAATAATGTCCTGTATAGAATGCCTGACGTTGAAGATTTAGACAGGGCATCATGGGAGGAGAAATGTGGTGGTGATCAGTTGAACCCCTCCTAACGTTTGAGGCCAGAGAGAAAAATCTAGCGATGGACATTTGGTTGCTTGATATGGGCACAACTCTACACTAAAAGTAGATACATTTTTGTGGCCTCGTGAATGTAGTTGCATACCAATAGAAGGGGGCAATGCGGATAGCTCACTAGCCTAATATAATCTATGTTTGGGGCTAGGGCATATATATAGTGTTTAGCACCTCCAATTATCGAGATAGGCTAGAAGGAGGAGATCAATTTGGTGAAACAAGATCTACATAAATCTTGTAAGGTCAATTGTCTGTCATAATGCCTCACATATGTAGAAAGGAAAACATTTATGATCTTAATAGAAAAATAAGATGGAAAGGAACCTCCCAAAATCACAATATAGACTTAATTGATGGTCTATAAAACAATGTCAGGAGGTGGACTTAATTAAAACCAGTGTCACAAGTATCTTTGATTCTCCAAATATTTTCCAATCCACTGGGAACACTGGGAAGAAAGATGTAATCCTCTAAGGAAGGTCCAATTGAATGGATAAAAGGGAAGAGAAGAAAATTAGAAAGGTAATACAAGATTATGTCTTGCTAATTAGGAGCCCTAAAAAAAAATTTCATAAGCAAAGAGAAAATATGGAATTCTCGACGATAAAACATCTCAGAGATGCCAATGGATATTTCTAGCAGGAAACAAGACAAATCTGCCCCAAGTAGTTGGTAGGGGCATAGGTCACAATGACTACTCAAGATCTTGTTAACCTCTCAAGCTATCAAACTACTGCTACAAACTCAGAAAACTAGTAGGAGAAAAACAAGAAAGCTTAGAAGTTGAATAAGAGTGAATAATCAAATTTTAACTTTGCTCTTGCCAAACATAACAATAAGCCAAATGCAAAAAATATGTGTTATGTAAAATCACCTCATCATGATAAGATAACCCCTAGAACAAACTAAATATAGGTGGTATAATCCTCACCCAACCACAACATAAGCTCTTATCACCTTGCTTGCATATCAATCCAACTCCTGCAAGTAACTTTGCTTGCATCTCAAGAAAATATTGAAGTGAACTGGATATGATGTCCCTATCAAAAACATTGAGTCAACAAATCCTCCAAAGACGATGACTATTCCAAAAAATGGGACAAGTATGACGAAAAATAATAGAAATCATACATTCACTTGTGATGTTTACTCAATTTTCAAGGTAGGGGTTCTTATTCTCATTGAGGGCATACATATGGTAGCAGGGGTGCAATTGTGTAATCCCCAACCAATCAGGACTTCCTTATTATGACCATTTAACTTTTCGAACACGTATACAATTCATTAAACAACTTACCTTTTCTAGCACAGTATAATTTTATCAGCCACATATACTTTATTATTTAATTAAAATACCAATAAGTAAAAAGTCACTAAATGACAGAATAGCCTAGTAGATAAAATATGAATTCACCTATAAAAGGGCTGGCAGCTACCAACTCTACTCTAGCAATCCACTCATAGGATAATTTAATGTCAACTGATGATTTTAATTGGTGGGATGGTGTCCAAAGGTATGTTAATATCATAGACTAATGATGTTGATACTGTTGCTATGAAAGATAACGCTAATGACAACGACTGTGCCACTAATATCACCTTCTTTAAACTCTTATAATTTTATTTATGCTTCCTTGTTTCTCTTTGAAAATGAATGAATTTGCAATAGTTTCTTTTTCTTTTTCTGTTCTAATCTACTAATTTCTTTATTTTAGACAAGCCAACTCTTTTTCTAGATCCTCGACTTTCTTCCATTTAACAACTAACTTCTTCTGGTCAATTTCCAAACTCTTGGTTTCATCTTGTGAATTCTAATGCATATGATAATCATATTTTAACAAAAAAACCGCTAACTGCATGTAAAAGAGGAAAATATCTAATACCCATTGCAATATGATATCTATAGTGGGGGATCAAAACCAGATCATTTTTATATTTTAAATGATGCACAGTAGGTGGTGAACTCTTATCTTCCAACATTTTACACATCATTGCATACTTTCATCATAATTTCTTGCATGTTGTATGATATTAATATGCTCTAAATTTGCACACTCAACTTATTCATATCCTTTCCTAACCTTTCTACTTCCTATATTAAGGTCATTGCTCTAATATCCTATGGATAGGTATCTACAATCAGGGAAGCTAGGTTGTGTATCGCATTTCGAGTTATCTTTTACAAATAATCTTCGTCACCAAAGAAGCTTTTAGAAGACTACTCAACTTTCCCCAAACTTCACTAGATGGTTGTTGGGCGCTAATCCACTGTACGTTCTGAGTTTGGAATGAAAATGATACATTTACCAAAAAATAATGTGTGCACATTACTTAAATAAATAAGGGAAAAGAAGGAAGAATCACAGCATCATTCACAAATTGCAGGATTGATATGAAACCATGACTTAACTCAAAATCCATTTACATAAATATGTACATGTAATCAATAGAAAGAAGAGTCGTAGCATCATTCACAGGTCATATAATCATCAATTAAGTGAACACTACTACATGTGTAGCAATTAAGTGAACAGTTTCTTCAAACATTTTGCATGCAACAAAACTATATCAAATAAACTGTAGTAGCAAATGAAGGAATTATACATCAACCCATAAAAAATAAAATAGACATGAAGCACAGGAGTACATGCACAGGAGTTTTGAAGCCAAACTAAACAATTTTGAAGCATGAAGAAACCACATTACCATTTTTCCGCTTAGCCTTTCAATGTGGCCCTAACAGATTAACGTTTCCTTTGACGTGAGCCTATCAAATTAATGTCTCCTCTGATGAAACCCTAGAAAATCAATGTCTCAACACTTGAATGGGTGGGGTTTATGTTGACAAATAGTTGTGTTCATTTAATTTGGAGCTCCCTCAAGTGTTTTCGAAATCATAGGATTTGATTTCGTCCCCGCGCAGAGTTCAATGGCATTTTCAAGTTATGCACACAGCATTTTCATGTATATAGAAAAAATCCTTATTCAATTCGTTGAACTGAAATAATGGTGGCTATTTGGTTCCTGCTTTGTCAATATTGATTTATCAAAAACTTGCCTCTATTAGTGATATTGAATAAGATTCACAAGAGAGTCTCAAGTCTGTCAATGACTTTGTGGGAGATGGGTGCAGATAGATGGTCTGGCTGCAGGGAAGGAGAATAGAGCGGGGTCTGATTCAAATCGCAGATAGATGGTCTGGCTACGGGGGAAGGAGAATAGAGCGGGAAAGAAATGAAATAAGCCTTAGTAAAACCGACGGTTGTGAAATGTAGTGAAGCCGGCCTTTTCACCACACAAAAATTTCATATTATACCTCAAACATTTAAGTTTTATACCTTATGCAAATGTAAACTCATGATGTAATGTCACATTTCTTTCCACCATGTCACACTTTTATTAAATGTTGTCACAAGATTCAAGCCCATGGTTATACCATAATGCCATTAACTATGTATTATCACACTCTCTCGACATCAACAAGTATCACCTTACCCTATAACCGTACAATATATCATTTTGTCATGTAATCAAAAATTTACTATTTACCATATAGTTATGTAAATATAAATATTTTGCCTTGTTTCCATTTTTGTTGTTGGACCAATAACATATGATACTAATTTGTGAGATAACCAAGCATTATTATCCCTTTCCAAAAAAAAATTGTGTGCCAAAGCATACTAGATCTATATCACAAGTTTCATGTTCTAAATTTATTCATATTTGGAACTTGAAACTATGTAAAAACATCCAAACAATCTTTACATCATGATAACAATATTTCAAGTATGCATCTTTGAAAAAAAAAAGGTTTATGTGTCAAATAATAATGTAAACTGTAAAAATGAATTCAACCATTCATAATACTTCAAATAATTGGATCTCACCTACTTTAGCTTAATAAAAGTACAAGGATTTCAAACTTTGCAACCTTTAACACAAGTGAGCTATATATGGGTCAATAGGTTAGCTAGAGTTTTTAATCTGTTTCAAGCGTATCATGAATATCCCCTATCATTGGCACAATATTACTCTTGGTCAAGGATGGAAAAGAAATCAATCGTGTTCATTTCTGGAGAAAATATTTCCAATCTCCTTGATTTTTATTGGATTCACCGTTCAAAAATTGTTCCCACTCTCTTGTCCTTTCTTCTAGTTGGAATTGATTGGTTTTCTTAATATAGGTCTATATTCAATATGCTGACCACCACCCTTATAAATTAAAAAATATATATAATAAAACTGACATTGTAAAAGGAAGCTAACATATAGGTTGTCATAAAGACTTCTCATAATGTCATCAAGAGATGTGTGTTATACAATTTCTATGAGGAACAAAGTGGTCAATCCCATAAGATAGATGGGTTATTTATTGCACGCTTTGATGCACTAGTGAATGTATGGAGGCATCAATAACAATGCCTTATGAATATGTGGTCCAAATGCACTCTTGGTAAGAACATCAAGGGCTGGTGGTGCTCTCTGTCATTTGTGGCAAATATTAGTTATTAGTGTAGTAGAAAATATTATAGGGAATGGGTTAAAGATATGAACTGATTCATTACATATATTTAAGTTTCCCACTGTGGAACAAATCATTCTATAAATGGTCAAAAGCGTAAGGGAATTCCACCTAGTTCGTTAAATAAATTTTAGAACCTTCTTAAGTTAAAAACCATTCATTCGGCCTTTTTTGCAAAAAAACAACCATAGTGTTTTGAGACATCCATAGGCTATCAGATATACTTCATGACAATTATTTTCAATCCAAAAATTTAAATGAAAAAAAAAATGTAGTTAGGCAATGAATATACATGCAACTCAATCCATGGGGTCCTAAGGTCTCTATGGCCTAGGATTTGGGACAAACTTTAGTGGGATATGATACACCAAATACCATAACGTTCCCTAACATTTTTGTTTTTTCTATTATCAACATGAATATCAACTTGATATCTTGAATATCAACATGAATAGTTTAGGGGGGTTTCATTATCTTGTGTATTGCCTTTGGTATACTTTCCATGGGTCCTTTGGAGGAACTATTTTTTAAACTCCTCGATCAATCTCTCCTTGTGTAATTTATAGAACGATAGATACATGTAAATGGATGGTCATTTAATTAAACCCATGCATCCTTGTGATAAGCGTGAAAGGCTACAACATCAAGCTCATATAATCTCCACTAAATTATAAACATAAAATGCAAAGAAGTAGGAGGACAACTGGGAATAAAACCATGAAATCATGTGTTTACATTATGGCTAAACGTTATCATGTCATTATAACAACACAAGATATAGGGAAGATTCTTAAACCTCATATAAAATAAACGCATAGTCTAATGAAGCCAGAATTTCATCCATAAAACAATAGAAATTCTAGCATGATTTTGTGAAAATCTGGTGGAAGTTAATGAAAATCTAGGTTATAGTTGTCAATATTCAATATTTTGGGTGCCCCAAGGGTCCTTGATGGTGTTGAATCCATTTTCTTCATCAAAAGAACAATTTAAACACTACCATAGTGGGATTTTTTGAAGAATTTATTGTCATATTCTAGCAAGAAAATGGTCATCCAGACAAACTTATGGCCTCGTTGGACAATTCCTAAAAGAAATGCACTTTTATTTTAACATAAAGCTAATTGTTCCATTAGGTTTCACCATACTTAACATTGGTCATTCCCAATGATGAGATTCCATGTGTGTTAAGACTTACATTATCATGTGAAGGAAAATGATAAAATTCCATGTGTCTTAAGACTTATGTTATAATGTGAAGGAGATGATTGCTAGCAATATTTACAAGGAAGAGGTTAAAAAATGTTCCAATTTGAAAATTCTTAAACAAATGAAAAATAAAATATAATTTCTTTATAATGTTATTTAAAGAGTGAATAAGAGGATATTAAATGAGCGCAAAAGCATTGAGGATGTCATTACAATTGAAGGTTTTGTTAATGATCACGTCATCTTGTTGTGAAGGTAAGGACCTCTTCCAAATAATATTACCTTAGATTTTGATTGCCAAGAGTACAAGCAATACCCATTTCACATTATGTGATTGACCTATGAAAACTCATATTATAGGCCAAGAAAATCACAAGTCTTCCTTGGCTAGAGCAAGGAAATGCAGGTGGGGGTTGAGTGGACAAGTTTATTAATGAGTACAAGGAGGTGTTGAGTGCTTGAGAAGTGAGGAAGAATAATTTGCAGAGTATACAACACACGCAAGTGAAAATTGAGAAAATTCGTGAAACATCAATAACAATTATACTATGAGATCATTTTTAAAACATGAAATATGGTATATATAATTTAGATAATTATATATTATACTAAAGTGCAACAAAATATTACATGTACCACAAAAATGTGTTAGTCCTAGGGCATCATGAATTGTCCATACAAGCATTCCACGACATTGAAATCTCTTCTGCTTGATTGGTTTAGTGATGTCATACATAGTGATGCCATACCATAACTTTATTAGCTCATCAATAAGAGGCTCAATATATACATTCATATTTTTGACCTGGTACTTACCTAATTTTTCAAATTTACGGTACATAATTACTACCATGATATATGTATATATAAGTAAATAAATAAATAAAATATATTATGCAAACAAAGAGAGAAATGAAAATGTTACATTCGAAAAAATAATGTATCAAATACCTGGACTAATCATAGTCAACATTATGTGCTCCCCCTTTATTGACATCCAACGAGGAATGTTATTGTTGATAACGAAAATAGGCCACACTGAGTAAGTAGATCTAATCTCTCTGAATGGATTAACACCATCAGCTGCCAATGAAAGCTTGACATTATGAGGTTCATTTTTAAAATCTCCATATTTTTCCTCGATTTTCCTAAATGCAGAACCATCTACAGGCATTCAAAGAACACCATCTCCACTTCTATTCTTTGAATGGTAATCCATAAACTGTGTTATGCTCTTACACCTGAACATTAGCTGCAAACGTGGAATTATGGGAATATGACGAAGAACCTTTTGAGGCACCTTTTTTGTTAGTTGATCTGTTCGATATCTATTGGTACCACGTTTCGGACATTATGTTTTCGACACATGTTCTCTGTAATATATAATATCATATTTAGGACATGCATCTATAGTGTTATATTCTATTCCAAAGTCTTTCATAATTTTGAAAATTAAAATCGAATAATAACGACTAGTTTTATTTATTTATTTAATTAATTGTGATATAATATATATATATATATATATATATATATATATATATATATATATATATATTAACAAAATTACTACACTAATATATGAAATAATATACTAAATCTGTAACAAGCCTCATATTGTCACCATTCTGACATTTTGTAAATGGTCTTTTCATATCGTGGCTATTCTGAAGATCTTAATAGCCTATGACGCGCTTCTGACATTTTATATCCATGTCTTCATTCTGATGTTTTGTGAACGGTCTTTGTGAACGTGTTAGGGCGCCCTAGGAAACGCGTTCGGTGGGTCGGGTCGTGTGAGGGCACCGAGGGAAACGAGTTCGGGTGGGTCGGTTCGGGTCGGTTCGTGCCGTGTGAGGGCGCCCAAGGAAACCCTTGAGTCTGTCATATTCCAATTTTTTTTGTAATAAATTTCCATTTTGTATACGACCTCCCTCACGCGATCCGACCCAAACGTGTTTCCTATCGTGCCCTCACACGACACGACCTGACCTACCCGAACAAAGGCACGATGGAGATCAAAACGGAAAACAGATCGCACAAACATGTAGTACAAGGCACACGGGCGATAAAATTTAGCATTTTTTATACGACCACCCTCACATGACCCGACCCACTCGAACACGTTTCCCTAGGCACCCTCAAACGACCCAATGTGACCTGACCCGCCCGAACGCATTTCCCTAGGCACCCTCACATAACCCGACCTGACCCTCCCCGACCCGCGACAAACGTGTTTCCTTCAGTGCCCTTAGTACACGACCCGACCCAAACTGACCCGGCCCGATCGAACGCATTTCCTTGGGTGCCCTCACACGACCTGACCCGACCCAACCCGACTCGAACATGTTTCCTCGGGCGCCCTCACAATATGACACAGCTCGAGAAAACCCGCCCGAATGTGTTTTCTTGAGCACCCTCACACGACTCAACACAACCCAACCTGACCCACTCAAACGCATTTCCTTGGGTGCCCTCACATGACACGACTCGACCCGACCCGCCTGAACGTGTTTCCTTGTGCGGCCTCACATGACATGACCCGATCGAACCCTACCTAACCCGCTCGAACGTGTTTCCTTGGGCGCCCTCACATGAACCAACATGACCCAACTCGGACGTGTTCCTTGGGCGCCCTCACACAACCCAACCTGACCTCACATAAACCAACCTGACTTCACACAACCCAACCTAACCTCACACGACCCGACCCGACCCGACTCAACCCGACCTCACACCACCCGACCTGACCCGACCCGACCTGACCCAACCTCACACCACCCGACCTGATATCGGGACCTAACACGACCCCACCCCACTAAACTAGACCAGCCTGGACAAAGGAAATTGGGATGTAAAGCTTGCAAAAAGGCTAAAGGGATGACATGCATGAACATATAAGGAGAGGGTAGTAGAAATTTTGAGCAGAAGGCTAGAGAGGGAGAGTTATTGAAGGTAGAGAATGGCTAGAAGGCCAAGTCATTAAGGTCAAGAGGCCTTCGCTGAGAAGCTAAATCACAAATTTTACGACACATATTGCAACTTGCACCGAATGATATGCTCTAGCTAAAAGGGATGTTGATCTTAAATAACTTTGCACGGTCATGGTAATTAAAGCACATGAAAGTATTGGAATACATAATATTGTTGAGACTGAGGGAGATCACATTACCTTTATTCGAGCACACTATGCATGATTTAAGGGTGTTTCACTCTACTTGGAGTTGCGATGTATATTGTGCTACGTGCCAATGCTCTTTTTGCACAAGGTTTCCATGGTGGTTGCTTCCTCGGTGAAGTGATTAGGGGTGTTTTGACAATGAATGAGATCCATCATATTACCATTATGATACAAAGTCTTCACCATCAACGATGACATGGTTATGTGCGAGGTTATACTAGCCATGTGGTACAAAAATTAAGTAACGTTGAAGGCAAAATGTCATGTTGAAGTGAATTGCCAAGGTGACGCGCACATCTATCAGTACTAAGCGAGTGACATTCATGAATCGCAACTCTTGAAAGTGTGATCTGTCACCATGTCAAAGCAAGTGGGGAGGGCCCACATTGGGCTACGATTTGTGGGGTAATCACAATACAAATATTGTAATGAAAAAATGGTAAATATTCTTCAATACACAACACATTATATTTTGAAAAAGTTGTAATAAAAATTATAATTTATTCATTCATTAAATTTAAAGATAAATTTTTTTATATTCATTTTTAAGATTAAACATATTATAAGTTCAAGAGAACTTAATAACAATTAAATATAACAAATATATTATTATTTTTGTTAGCTTGACCTAGCTAACATAGTAATATCTAACATAATAATTGTCAATTAAATCACCCTAGTAAACAAATAACAATATTATTATAATCCTATAAAAATTAATAAAATAAAAGAACAATATTACAAAATAAACTTGGCTGCCTCTGCATAATCTCAATCTCCCTGCCAGTTAATGATCCAAAGGAAAAGACAAATAAAATGTTAAACACTCTCAATAAATCCACATTTCATTACATGAAGCATTTGGAGTCGTTGTCCATGGAAACCAGAACATCTCTTTAATGTACCTACTTCAAAATATTTTAAAATACGAAAAAAATCATTAACACCATTCATAATATTGGGAAAATATCTAAATAAAAATATAATGGTTTATTATTAAACATTTTCATTTTAAAAACTATCAACATTTCACAGTTAAAAATAATAATAATACATAAATTAAATTTTATTTCATCACATAATTTAAACTCTCCATTTAAAATATAAAACTAGTCTATATGATACAGATTTAAGGTATGTTGTTGTTTTTTTTATTTTAAAACTTGTATAGGACATGATTGAAAACTTATTCAAGAGTAGAAACTACATGTAGTTGAACGGATATCGAAAATTAAGACTACGAAACTGGGTTAACATTTTTTTTTTAAAATTGGTTAAAATCTAAGGAAAATTACAATGTTTACCGTCGTCGCTATTACAACGGTTGGTCAACATGTCGCAACACCGACGATTACCCTCCACCCATCGCAATACCGACGGTTGTCCTCAAACCGTCGCAATACCGACGTTTGTCCCCAATTACGTCGCACTACCGAAAAGTGTCTCTAAACGTCGCAATAGCGACGTTTTCCCCAAACCATCGCAATACCGACTCATGTCTTAGAAACGTCGCAGATTTGATGTTGTGTCCTGAAACGTCGATATTCCAATGACGTTCATAAACATTGCAATACCAATGATGTCCATAAACGTCGGTATAGCGATGGTTGTTGGCGAGATTTGAAAAATTGATAAAAATTGGGGAAATTTCGAACAATACGTCAAAAGTGTCGGAATCTTGACCAAATGTACTAGTGTGGCCATACCATTTTTAGCTACTCGTAAGACTGGAGTTAAAATACTTAGCAATATATAACAATTTTCAGAAATTATATATATTTTATTAATAATGATTGAATGGATGCATTATAGAGTGAGAGGCTCGGGCTTAAATACAACCCTAAGTGCCTCTTGTTGAATGGGCATGAGCTTTGATCATGCCCTTTGCTTAACTAAACTAACAAATACAAAATAATTAATTCTTATATAACATCACCTTCCTCCCAAAATATGCTTTGTCCTCAAAGCATACGTAACGACGGATGTTCTTGACGAAACGCTTCAGTCTCCCAAGAAGCTTCTTCTTCATGTAAGTCCTTTTGCTTGATCAAGTATTCCTTGATTACTCGAGATTGGAGCTTCTTTTCCCTAGCGGAGATGATACCCTCTGGCTCTAAAATGACCCTTCCTTCGTCATCTAAGGACGGAATGTTGTTTGCGCTGATTGATGTTAACCAAGTGCCTTTTTGAGGCAGGATACATGGAATACGTTCTGAACATGACTTTTATCGGGAAGGATTAAACTATATGTGACTTGGTTGAGCTTTTTTTCTTGTATGTTCCATAAAATATTGTTGCCAATTTATTTTTTCCTTTTTGTTTTAAGGATTGCTTCTTTTATGGCTGAAGTTTGATAAATACTCATTCTCCAACTTCAAATTCTCTCTTAGTTCTATTTAGGTCCACTTGCTACTTCATACAGTTTCTTCCATTATTTAGATTTTCTTTTAGAGTTTGGACGACCATTTGGGTTTCTTCTAACTATTTTTTAATAACTAAAAATTTCATCTAGATGATAGCAAATTCCTTCGATTTCGGAGGTTTGTATCCATACAGAGCTTGAAATGGGATCATTTTCGCTGATGTGTGGTAAGTAGAATTGTACCACCATTCTGCGAGATGTAACCACAAAACCCACTTTTTTTGTTTGTCTATGGCATAACAACGTAGATAGGCTTCCAAACACTTATTAGCATCCTCAGTTTGGCCATCTGTTTCAGGATGGTAAGGTGAACTCATGTTGAGGTAAGTTCCTATATGATTAAAAAATTCCTTCCAAAAATTACCCTTAAATTTCGCATCTCAGTCGCTCACAATGACCTTGGGAAATCCATGTAATTTGTAAACATTTTTGAAAAATATCTCAGCAATTTGTTTTTCTGAATTTAATTTCCTCATTCCAATAAAGTGAGCATACTTGGTGATTTTGTCGGCTACAACAAGAATTTTTACTTTACCCTCAGATACAGGTAACCCTTCGATAAAGTTCATTGATATTTCTTCCCATTTCTGATTCGGAATATTTAAGGGATGAAGTATCCATGTGTCATAATATTTTCATTTGTATTCCTCTGACATTTATCGCATTATGCTACATATTTCTGAATATCATCACTCATTCCCTTCCAAAAGAATGATTGGCGTGCATCATAGTAGGTTTTAAAGATTTCTACATGTCCCGCTAACAGTGAATCATGTGACTCTTTGGGAATACTGGTTTTAAACTTAGAATTTGAATTCAGATATATTCTTCCCTTATACCATATAATATTGTTCTTCCATTCAAATTTTGAGTTGTGCGGAAGGTTATCAATTATATCACTTGTCTCTGGATCTTTCACATATTCACTTTGAATATCATTAAGCCATTTATGAACAACAACTGAGACTGCAAGTAGTCACGATTATTCATCTTTCCTAGATAGAGCATCTACCACTATATTGTCCTTTCCTTTTTTATGGAGTATCTCCATGTCAAAGGAAACGATCTTTTCCATCCACTTTTATTGTTCTTCGGAAAGAAGTTTTTGTTGGAGGAGGTACTGAAGACTGTTATGGTCTGTTCGTATGGAGAACTTACTTCCAAAAATATATTGCTTCCACTTGGCTAATGCGTGCATAATAGAAAGAATTTCTTTGTTGTAAGTAGATTTAAGATGTTCCTGCTTATTGAGTTTCCTGCTTTCGAAAGCTATTGGATTACCATCTTGCATTAGCACTACTCCTATATGAAAACTTGAAGCATCACACTCAATGACAAATGGTTTCAATAAATCCGAAGTTTCCAATACAGGGGTATTACACATTACTTCCTTCAACTATCAAAACACTTTTATGCTTCCTCATTCCATCAAAATGAGTTCTTATTTAGAAGGTTTGTTAGGGGTACGGTTATATGGGCATAGTTTTTAATAAATCTTCGATAATATCCGGTCAATTCTAAGAATCCTCGTAGCTTGGAGATATTAACTAGATTGGTCCATTTCCTTATAGCCTTGATCTTATTAGGATATACTTTTACTCCTTCCTCAGATATTATATGTCTGAGATATTCTACTTCCTTCTTTCCAAAGGTGCATTTGGACTTCTTGGCATAGAAATGATGTTTTTCTAATACAATAAGAACTTGTTCCAAAAGTTGTACGTTCTCCTTCCATGTTTTACTATAAATTAGAATGTCATCAAAGAATACTAACACAAACTTCCTTAGATATGGACGGAATAGCTTGTTCATAGTAACTTGGAATGTTTTCGGTGCATTGGTTAAACCAAAAGGCACTACTTTAAACTCGTAATGACCTTCATGTGTTTGGATTGCAGTTTTTGCTATGTCTTCCAACCTTATTCTGATTTGGTAATACCTTGACCTTAAGTCTAATTTTGAGAAGTATTTAGCGCCATGTATTTTATCCAACATTTCATCAATAAAAGGTATTGGAAATTTGTTTTTAATTTCTATTTTTTTTAGTGCTCGATTATCGACACATAACCTGAATGATCCATCCTTCTTTCGAACTAGTACAACTGGAGCAGCATACAGAATTTTACTTTTTGAGATGATGCCACACTTTAAGAGATCTTGGACTAATCTCTCAACTTTTATTTTTTGATGATGTGTATATTGATATGGTTTGATGTTGATGGGATTTGTTCCTGCTTTGACTTCTATTGTATGCTCGATTTCTCTTTTAGGAAACATCTTCATCGGAAGGTCTTGGAATACTTTTTCTTGCTTTTGAATCAGCTCTTAGACCTCAGGTGATTCTTCGTTGACCATATTTGATGTTAACATTTATAATTAATGACATTGTACTACATAATCTGGTGCTCCCTTTCGAATCATTTTCATCATTTAGGATGACGATATGATTTGATTCTCAGGTGGTTGGAATCCATATAACTTGTACTTCTTCCCATCCCATTTAATTTTTATAAATTTCTTCTTATGATTGGCAGAGTAAGTGCCAAGGGTTTGTAACTATTGGATACCTAAGACCGCATCCACTACTCCTAATGGCACAGTGTAGAACATAGATTCTAGATTATAGTCTTGAATCTGCAATTTCACTTTATTGCATTTCCCAACCTTTTCAATTTTCATGCCATCAGCTACCATGACCTTCATGTTAGGCATGGGAAATGTGAAAATTTTGAGTCTTTTCGCCATGGTTGAGTCCAAAAAATTGTGGTTACTACCGGTTTTATCACTCCCGCATACTTCCCAAGGATGTGAATGGAGCTGAAGGAAGGTAACCACAGACCAAGCTTTAGGTAAGGTAGCTAGCCCTACCAGGACCAGAAAGGGCTCTCTCATTCTCACTTTTGCAGTCAAAGGAATGAATGAGTATCTAATAATCTTAGGCTAGATATCTAAGCTCAGTAAATAGTATTTGTTTGATTTTTTAAGTGTTGGATAGAAAGGTCAGTGAGAAGGTTGTGTGTGGGGTTTTTAGGTATGAATTCCAAGGTCAATTTGTAGAGAATATGTGAGGTTAGGTAGGTAGCTTGAAATCATGTTTAATATTTCATTGAGTATATGATGAATTGATAGAGATTATGAATGAACATTGAGGTGAATTCATTCATTTAGAAGCAAATAAACATAACATGTAAACCTTGTCTAAAACAGAGCATGAATAGACATGATTTATGCTTATAAACTTACAATATAAATATATGGAAAGAGGTATCTAAAATAATAAGATATATCATTTGGAATGAATAGATAAACATACATAAGAAGGAAAAATGCTCCAATGCATACCACAATATTCTCAACACAATTTCTGCAAATTTGTCTCTGATTTCATTCCAAAATGTTGATTACAAAAGCTCCACTGCAAAATAAGACTATCCAACCCAACAAAATACCAAAGAGAGTCTACTTATATAAAATAAGGGCTATGACACCTCATCAGGTCTAAATACCATCCAAAATGGATTATAAATAAACAAGATGAGTCATTTCCTAGATTCTAGGGAGGTTAGAAACCATTCCATGAATTTCAGCTATGAACTAGGAGTGTTTGTACCTTACATTAAATTACATATTCCCTCCTTATAGGAGGCAAAAACCAACTCAATAACTCTAATTCCAACTCATAGGAAAGCAAAGCCTTGAATTTGTGACATTTTATGAGCTTGACAAGTGTCTTGAGGAATCTAGTGCTGATGTGTAACATTTTTTACATAAGGGTAACATAAATTTGCAGAATCATAATAGAAGTTTGCAGGAACTTTTGAGGACTTTTTAGGAGTCCAAATCCATTTCTGAAAGAATAGTCAACTAGCCTTGTGTCTCTAGTTTCCAGAACATCTTGAATTTTTTAAAAATGACCCACAGGAAGGCCTCCAAAATCCATTCTTCCAAGGTTACTCCAAAAGCGTAACAGAGGCTCCAAAAAGGTGGCAGAAACATGAAAAATGAGTGGTTTTTGGGATTTTTCTCCAAAATTAAGCTTTTCATGCCAAGGGGGTTCCTGATCTATAATTTACTCATCAATATTCATCCATCCATGTAAACAAATCATCATTTGGATGCCCCCAAAATAAGTGTAACAAAAGTTTGATACCCTTCTGTGAGGAGGAATTTCCAGAATTGTGCAAAAACAACAAAAAATACAAAAAAAAAATCAAAACTTATAAAAATTGGTTTTGTAGTACCTGTGAGTGATGGTATAAATAGAAAAGGAAGCTTCAGCCAACAAGTCCAATCTATCCTTCTCTTTAAGCTTCATTTGTGCTTCTTTTAGCCTTTTCTTCAATTGTATTAGCCATAGTTGAGAAATTATGTTCCTTGTGCGATAATGATTTTCCATGTGCCTTTGCAATTTAATTTCCCTCTTAGACCTCTTCAAGAGCTTATCCAAATGCTAATTAACCCTTGACAACCAAAGCTATTTATCTTGATTGATCTCCATGGCTATAATCTCATCAAAGGTCAACTCTTCAGGTGGATGTGTTGACTGTATTTCTAGCTCCAGCGCCCTTTTGAGGCCTCTTGTTTTTAGCCTTCTTGGTTGTGTTTCAGCCTCCATGTCCTGCATTTGATCTTTCCCATGCTGAAGCTTGTGGAAAATAATCTTTTCAGTTGAATATTATATCCTTCCTCCATGATCTTTTCACAAAACCTCAAACATCCATTCCTCTCAAAACATCTTTTGGCCAAGGGTGAAGCATTGATTTCATGCATAGTGAAAGTTTCTAAACTAAGGTGGTGCCCTCCCTTGAATATCTTCTTCTCACTCTCCATATTTTATATCACTGAAAGGATGAAAACCCTAGTATGTTGATGGGATGGGTATATGTAGTGAAATATGGAAAAACAAAGTGTAGGAATACTATAGGTTTAGAGGGTGAGATGGAGTGTTATGGAGCTAGGGAAAATTTTTCAAAAGATTCAGTAGATAAGGTAGCATGTTAGCTCCATATTGTGGGTGGATGAAGGGAAATGGATGTGAGGAGGGTGATGAAATCAAGCAAACACATGAAATTCCCAATTTTTAACTGTGAAAATTAACTAGAATTTAGGGTTTGATGAAAAATACATGTTAGGGATGATATGGATGGTGGGCAATGTGAGTATGAGGTATATGAGAGGTGTATGATAGTGTTTAGGCAATAGGGTTAGGGTTTATTTAGCTGGAGTAGGTTATGTTTTATCAAATGGAGTCTTTCTATGTCATGGAGAAGTGATGATATGGAGAAATATAAAGTAAGCATGAAAATGATTTGAAAACTCAATAACTTGACCAAGGGAGGGTATGAGAGTAGTGACTTATTGTTTGTGAGAGTTCCAAGGAGTAGTGGTCACAAGCCTTGAACTTTTTAGAAGATATTTGAAGCCAAAAACCTAATTCTGGACCATTTATGGAGGTGTACTACCAAGTTACAGAAGTATAACAACACTTCCCAGAAGCGTAACAACTGATTCCAGAAACGTAACAAAGGAATTGCCAAAAATCTGCGAAAAAATAGGGCTTAAAGATGGATCAATATCTATCTAACCATAACGTTTTTTGAAAAAATAATAGAGGTTTTTATTCTTTGGCATGTTATGAACAAAAAATCCTCCATTTTTCCAAAATACTTTCCCATTTTCTCAGAATCCAAGTTTGAAGTTGATCACTCAAAATTTGCAGAAGTGTAGCGCACTTTGAGCAAAAGTGTAGCACCTAATTTAAGACGGAGTTTGGAGGACTTCCCAGAGTATTTTTGGGCTGCAAGTGGTATGGTTGGAAATCTTAGGATGTCTACTACAGAATGGAGTCATTAAGCACTGCAAAACCCTGCTCCAAACCTCTAAAAATTTGATTTTAAGACAACCTATCAAAAAGTGCAGAAAATGACCTGGAGCAAATGTATTTTGAGAATTTCTCTCAAATAATAACACCTGTTCATAAACTAAAGGACCTTTTTGTTCCTTGGTGTGTGATGAACAAAAACCTCTTTCACTTTTTTAAAATCCATCTCCATTACTTCAGAAACTGATTTTGAAGCCAAATTGTCCCTATGTGCAATGTAAATGTTGGCTTGATCATGAAGCTCTAAAAATGATGCCATGGGTCTGATTTGGCTCAAACCTAGAATGGTGACCTCCCTTATGGACCTTCTTCATACCTTCCATGATTTTTTTCAACAAGGAAAGCCCTAGCTTGATGTAGTGGATAGGGAAGGTGGAAAATTAGGAAAACAGGGAATAGTGTTAGAGTGGTTTTAGGGACATAAATGAAGTGGAAGGAAGTTAGGGAAAAATCCCTAAAAAATTTCAGAGGTAGGGTGATGAGTTGGATACAGTATTCAAGTGGAATTTTTTGGAATGGGCATGTGAAAGGTGCTCGAAAGGTCAAAACACAGGGTTTCACTAGTTTTTCTACCAAAATGTAGTGAAAATTAGGGTTTTAATGAAATTGATGGAAAAGAGGGTTGTGAGTGATAGGATATGTTAGGATATGGTGTATGAAGGTTATATGAAGGGTTTTATCAACTCAAACAAACAAAATAGGAAAAACACCAAAAACGTACTGGATGTAACCTAATGAACGAAAACACTCATTTGCTGATGAATTTTGACTTGAGAGAGTTATGGTGGGTGTCTACTTACTATTCAGGAAGTGTATGAACATTTTTGCAGTGGTTTTGAACCTTGGAGAACTGATTTTTAGCTCAAACACCAAAAGCACAGCACCTGCGCAGCACACCCAGAAGCGTAGCACATGTAGTGTTGGCACAAATTTACTTATTTTTCTTCAACCCATGGCAGCTGTGGAGTATGATGGTGAGAAGAGAGGAGCTCTTTACTTATTTCCCTATCTTTTGTAACTCCCTATGCAAATGAATTTTATGGTGAAAATGATATTTTGTTCACTTTCTTTTATGACATAATTGACTCTTATGGTGGTGAAAAAAATGAGACCTAGACTTTGACCTAAATGAAGCTATGGTAAATGACCTCAGACCCTAGATGATTGATGGATGACATAACCTCTAAAATGATAATGACCATGAATGGAGTGAAGGGAGTAGCATTTCAGACCTAGACATATTCAGTGAACAAAATTTTATTTGAAAACTGACTTGAAACATGAAATTTTGACCTATCACTTCTAGGAAAACAACTGAAAGAGTATGTTTGATCACTGAACATATGGGAACTAACAACCAGTATCAATTAATACCATTAGATCGATTTTCTTGATGTGTCCTTTTAATTTTAATGTTTGGGGTTGTGATATACATGTCATGGTTGATAATGATACTTGCGGAATACTTTCATCATCTGGTTCTAGAGAAAAGTCTGGAGAGTCTTCAATTTCTTCTTCATTGTTTGAACCATTAGTTGCTTCACATGTATATAGTTTCTTTGTTTCCTTCCCTTTATCACATCTATGTATTAGATCCCATTTTTTTCCACAACATCTGCACTTACCTTCTTTCATCCTTTGTGTTTCCAAATTAGTTTTTTCTCCTTCACGAAGATGCAGTGGAACATATTTTTGAATTATTTGTGTCCATAGTTTGAGGAAATCTTCACCTCAAATATACTCTTTCGAACTTTGTCCCCAACATATTTTCAAACTTCTTCTCAACAACTTTTTCCTTTTTTCTTTCTACTTCTATAAACGTGATGTAATGAATCTCAAGTTCAACTTGGTGATGGGGTTTAAGTTCTGTGATGTATGATTGAATGAGACGAGTTTCAGATATTCAGAGTGCTCGTGTGGCTAAGGTTTCCCATTCTTGAGTGTATTCATCCATGTCTCCTTTTTTTTGCAACCTGGTGAGTGTTGAGAATAACTCTTCCTCCTTGATGCCTTGGAATCTCTTAAAGAAAGCATTTTTGAATTTTTTCCAACTGATGGAAAGTGTTGAATTCTTCCACCACATATACCAGTTATACGCTTCACCTTCCATTTGCATGGATGTATGTCTAATATTTTCATCATCACTATCAATACCATAAGTCTCAAAATATTATTTTTCTTTATTGAACCAAGCTATGCTGCCTTTTTCATTTCTGCCAAATTTGGAAAGCTCGAGTTTTTCTCTTTGTTGATATGTATTTAACGGTGGAGCGAAGAAGGGGAATTGAATTGAGATTGGCATATTTGTGTATGGATTCTAGAGTTTCTTGTTATGAAAAATCGTGTTACTATTTTCTTGATTAAACGTGGAAGATATCTTTGGAGACTCGAGTTTCTCATGTGCACTGAGGATTTCGATGAATATAGAGAATTGAGATGTTGAGTAGCTCCATTATTCTGGGGTGTTTGATCAGGTGTAATATTCAAGATGATAAAAATATAGGTTAACATTGTCGTATATTGATCCACCTTACTTGAAAGGTGTGTCTGATCCTTTTTAAATTCATTCTTGTTTTCCTCGAGCAGACTCTCTTTGTTGTGTCTTAGAGTTCTTTGATTTTATTTTCATGTCCGGTCGCCTTAGGTTCAAGGTCTAACCTCGAGCAGACTCTCTTTGTTGTGTTCTGGAGTTCTTCGATTTTATTTTCATGTCCGGTCCTATCTGGAGTTTTTTTTTTAACGCCTTTTTATTAATTTAATCTATAATTATATAATTTTTAATTAAATTATAATAACACTACGAATATACTTATGACACTACGAAATACACAGCGTGACCGTAATTGTAAAGTCACGATGGTTGACCTGTCAAATCAACGGAAAGGTATGCGCCGATTAGTTGAGGAACGTCAAATGGAAGAGCGAGGACCATGGATAGATGGAGAAGTGGATCGGTGACATTGTGGGTCGGTGAATTTTGTAGGTTGGATGAAGATGACGTCGAGGATTTTCAAGAGGATGTGGTGGATCAGTTGTCTAAACATGTCAGTGTTGGATCATAGGCTACTCAGATAGTGACGAATAGCATAACAGTTATGGGTGATGGCAGCGTATGGGTAGAGGGCCGAGGGGTCGTGGAAATCAAGTAGTGGATAACTGATAGGGAACGGTGTGGGGGTGGAGAATGGTGATGGAGACAGGCACAGGTGAGGGCAAATAAATAACAATGTGTTAATGATGCGGGGTAGGAAAGATGAGATAGTAGAAAGATCGTTTAGGAGGACGGTGACGGAGTCTGCACAGTTTGGCTCGAGGATTGGAACTCGCTCTAATACCAGATGGAGAAAAAATACTAACATTAAACATCAATTATATATATTTTATTAATGATGATTGAATGGATGCATTACAGAGTGAGATTCATGGGCTTAAATACAACCCTAAGTGCTTCTTAGTGAATGGGCATGATCTTTGATCATGCCCTTTGCTTAACTAAAATAATAGATACAAAATAATTAATTTTTATATAAAAAAGCCTCAACTCATGTCGATTCTGAAGCTGACAGGTGAGCACATTCAACACATGCGCCAACAGGTCCATGACATATTGGACAAAGCTAATGCTAAGTACAGGCAGTGACATGAGCAGCGTCGAGTGCCACACAAGTTTCAGGTTGTCGACAAATTTTGGCTACATTTGTATAAGGAGCGCCTCGTTGGGCCCCACCGCATGTTTTTCGCACTCCAATATGGGCCATACACCATCACCAATTGAACCCTTGTATGTGTGGAAGACTACATTTAAATCCAAGGAGGGTCTTTTCTAATGGATGGTCATGCCTTTCGGGTTATCAAATTCCCCCACAACCTAAATGCAGTTGATGGGCAACATTTTGCGACCCTTCACCAACTCATTCATGGTGGTGTATTTGGATGACATCTTGATCTTCAACCATAGGTTAGAAGAGCACCTCCACCATATTCGACAAGTCTTCCAAACCCTGCGACAATACAAGTTGTGTGTCAATTTGGAGAAATGTACTTTTGGTATGACCCAGGTTCAATATCTGGGGTACATTATTGATGATATGGGTGTGCATGTGGACCCAACCAAGATACAAGTCATTCAAGATTGGTCAGCCCCAAACACTCTAACAATGCTCCAGTGCTATCTGGATCTTGTCAATTTCTATAGCAGGTTTGTATTGGGATTCTCTCATATCACTTGGCCTTTAAGTCAAGTCACCAAGGGTAGAGCGAAAGCAAATTTATTTTGGTATGAATCCCAACATAAGACATTTTTTGAGTTGAAGCATCACCTTTGCTTTGCACCAGTGCTAACATTACCAGACCTACAAAAACCATTTAATATTGAGACATATGCCTCTAACTATGCTATTGGTGCAGTTCTTACTTGGCAAGGGCATCCAGGGGCATATCATAGTGGGACACTTTATGCCACAGTCCTAAAGTATCCCACCTATGGCAAAGAGATGTATTCCATTGTGCAGGCCTGCCAAAAATTGAAGCATTACATTCTGGGGAAGGAAACGGTAACCGACCATCAATAAACAAGGCCTATATACTTCTCTGCCTACCCCTAGACGACCTTGGGAATCCATCTCCATGGATTACATTTTGGGTCTTCCTTCTACTAAGCATGGCAATGACACTATTTTTTTGGTCGTCGACAGATTCTATAAGATGGCCATTTTAGAGGCATACAAGAAGAGTATCATAGAAAAAGCCACTACTAAGCTCTTATTTGAACAAGTGTGGGTACACTTTGGGATCCCACAGTCCACTATCTCAAATCGGGACAGCAGGTTCCTAAGTACATTTTGGTCAAGCCTCTAGTTGATATTGGATACCAAACTCACTAAGTTCACAGCTTTCCACCCCAAAACCGATGGCCAAACAGAGGTCGTCAACAGGATGATCATACACATTCTACACATGTACAACTTGAAGCATCCATGCACCTGAGATGAAAGCCTCCCCTATTTCCATCACAACTATAAAAGATCTCTCGATAGATCAACTGGATAAAAATCCTTCCAGGTGGGGTTGGGATTCCAGCCACTATGTCCCATTGATGTGGCCATACCATTTATGGCTACTCAAGCAGACTCGCCTCATGTCCAGTCTAAAGCTGAAAGGGCTAATAGTTTCATTGAGCTCATTCAACACATCTGCCAGTAGGTCCATGACATATTGGAAATAACCAATGCTAATTACAAGCAGCAACATGATCAACATCAGGTGCCACACAAGTTCCAAGTGGGCGACAAATTTTGGCTACAATTTCAGAAGGAGTTCCTTGTTGGGCCCCACTACAAGCTTCTTCCACTCCAATATGCATCACACACCATCACCAAACTTGTAGGGGACAATTAATTTGAGCTCAATATTCCACCATTCCTTGGTTTTCACCTAGTATGCAATGTGGACCGCCTTCAGCCTTACTTTCCATCATTACGAGACAGATCTGACATTGTAGGAACAAGTCACATCAACATAGTTAAACATAGAATGCATGGAATAGGAAACAACTAATCGAATCATGGACACACAAATAAATAATACTCTCCAATAGAGAATCCAGCTATATCGAGTTGTCAAAGCAGGCCAACTCCTTCACCAAGGCAAGTGGTTCACCAAGGACTAGGTTCAACAAAAAATTTCTCACCTCACGGAGGCTTTGCACGCAATGGGGACCATTGCTTCCTAAGGAGGAAATACTTATCCGGGTGGATATTGGTGGCCACCCATCTATTCCACCTAGACTTCTAGTTAGTTTCATCAGTTTCCTTGTTTATAGCAGCATTTACTATTTTTATCAATTTTTCGAGTCTTGAACTACCAGAGAAATTTTGACCCGCTAAACGAATTTTTTTTTTTAGGTCTGCAGCAAGACCATAGAAATAAGAAAAGGCTTGTGTAAAAACCTATATTACTCGGAGAGATATTTCCAACAAGGTATGATACGCGCCACGTGTGGGCCCACGAAATCCTCGCATTCCATCTCGTGGGGTTAGGGTTTTGGTTTTTTAGGGTTTTCCCTTGTTTTTCAAAAATAAAAAGGCCCTTGAGCCTCATTGTAACACATTACAGAGACATGTAGCCACCACATATCTTCTAAGATATAAGCTACGATCGCCCGAGCTTGTTTATTTCCATTATGTATGTACCATCTTTCAATTCTTTGATATTAATGAAAGGAAGTGTTATTTGTGATGCATCTGTGTATTTATTATTATATATGTACCTTGATTTGTTCTTGTTTAAGTTTGAGCCAGTGGTATTAGAGCAGTCTTCTCTTTCTGTGTTTTTCTTTGCATGCACCCAACGAGGTCAGGGTATAAAGAGTTAGGACTTGAACTTATTAAACCTTTTCAAGACTAGCCTCGCAAACCCCGATGGCCTCCCATGGAGGAAGAAAATAAATATGAGGGGCCAGGAGATCCCATCAAAATTTTGCTTGAAGAAGCCCTCGAGCATCAAAGGAACACGATGATGGACAACTTTGCACAGATCCTTTGATGGCTACCCACAGGTGACGCATCTTCTTCTACCGATCATTCTCGAAGTGAAACTTCCTTTAAGGTACAATTTAACTTTGACATCACTGTATTTGAAGTTCATATATATGCAGATGTCATTGATAAATGGTTAAATCTACTAGAATGATATTTCTCAGTTGATGATTTTTACAACTGGGAAAAGATTATGTTAGCACTCCTCAAAGTCACCCCCCACATCAAGGACTAGTGGGAAACCTACTGTGAGAATTGGGAGAAGAGTAAGCCCTCACTATTATTAGCCACACCCACTTGGAATTATTTATGGGATACCATCAAGGAGAAGTATTACCCTGTCGGGATCTATGAGAATAAATACATAAATTGGACCACACTGCAATAGGGAAGGGACTAAGAGATACCAGAGTTCATATTTTTTTCCTACACTTCGCACAAAGTTGGTTATCAAGGATTATGAGTGACATTTTCTACTCAAGTACTGTGCTTATCTAGACAAATACATCCAGGACAGGATGGAGTTCTTGTACATCTCCTCGCTTAGCACAGGCTATCGATGCGCTTCCATGATCGAGCAAAAAATTAAACAGAAGAAGTTATACTTTGGATCTATGAATGCGAAGCAAGGAAAGGCCCCCCCAAACAACAACAAAAAGGACAAATCCAACGCAAGGTGACCAAGGACAATTCATCGAAGTCGTAAGAAAATAACAACACCATGAAGATCAATAAAGACACAAGAAAATGGTGTGATTTCCATAAGATCCCCACTCACAACATAAGTGAGTGTCAGGCCAAGGAGTCACTGGTGGCTAAGTTGTAGGATTCTGAATCATATGCATGTTCTAAATCTTAGTCAAAACCCAACAAGGGGAATGAAAAAGGGAATCATATTATTGAAGTAGATCCCAGTGCCACTGTTGCTACCACCAAGATACAAAAGGATGAGCCTGAAGATCTAGAGGAGGGGGAGCGCCTCTTCCACTCACAGATGTGGGTGAAGGTTTCTCTATTGTAGTTCATTGTCGATAGTGGGAGCCAAAAGAACATCATTTTACCAGAGTTAGTGAAGTATATGGGTGTACCGACCACAACACAACCACATTTGTACACCATCAGGTGGCTTCACCAAGAACGAGATCTTCGCATCAGCCAAAAGTGGTGCCTTCCCTACAGCATTAAGCCCTTCACGAATGAGGTATTGTGTGATTTTTCTTTTCTTAAATTTTATTATGTAGTATTAGGCCAACCATACATATGGAAGTGAAATGGTTTGTATGATTCTAAGCCTCACACTGTTATTATTACTTTGGGAAATAAGCTATACAGGATATCGGAGGTAGCACCGCTTACCACCATCTCTTTGATCACTACGAAGCAATGCAGTAAGATCATTTCTCATACCAGGGAAAAAAATTCCTTGTGATTCTCCCTCAGGGAAAGAATAATATTGTGGCCACAAAATTCATAAATGGCTCCTCCACATGGAAGCAGGAGATGGACAAGGTTGTGGAGGAGTACACATATATCTTCACCTCACCCACAGGGGTACCTCTACACTATCAGGTCAAGCACTACATAAATCTGACCCCAGGTGCATCGCTACCCAATCGATCGATCTCTCAACACTCTATTCTGGAGAACGATGAAATCCAGAGGAATATTCACGAGTTGTTGTAGAAAGGCCACATCATACCAATTTCATCACCTTGTGGGATCCTGATTGTGTTGGTACAAAACAAGGATGGGACCTGGATACTTCGTATTGACTATCAGGCGTTGAACAAGATCACTATCCTGAATAGGTATCCAATCCCACATATTGGTGACCTACTAGACTAGCTCAAGGGGGGGAAATATTTCAGCAAGATTGACTTGAAGCCTGGTTATCACTAAGTACCAATCGAACCCTCTAATGTGTGGAAGACTACCTTCAAATTCAAGGAGGGCCTTTTCGAATGGTTTTTCATGCCTTTCAGGTTGACGAAATCCCCCACAACTTCATGTGGTTGATGGATGACATCTTGCGACCCTTCACTAACTCATTCATGGTGGTGTATTTGGATGACATCATGATCTTAAGCTAGAGTTGGAAAGATCACACCCACCATATTCGATGGGTCTTCCAAACCCTGTGACAACACAAGATGTGTGCCAATTTGGAGAAATACCCTTTTGGTATGACCCAGGTTGAATATTTGGGGTAAATTATTGATGAGCAGGGTGTGCATGTGGACCCAGCCAAGATACAACTCATTCGGGATTAGCGAGCCCCAACCACTCTAACAGGGCTCCACGGATTTCTAGATCTCACCAATTTCTATCGCAGGTTCATGTTGGAGTTCTCTCATATCACTTGGCCTTTAAGTCAAGTCACCAAGGGCGGAGCAAAAGAAAATTTCTTTTGGTCTAAATCCCAACAAAAGAAATTTTTCTAGTTGAAGCATCGCCTCTGCTCTGCACCAGTGCTCACATTACCAGAACTGTAGGAACCATTTGAGGTTGAGACAAATGCCTCTGACTATGCCATCAGTTCATTTCTTACTCAACAGGGGCATCCAGTGGCATATTGCAGTGAGACACTTTCATACACAGTCTGAAATTATCCCACCTATCGAAAAAAGATGTATTCCATTATGTAGGCTTTTCGACATTGGAAACATTAAATTTTGGGGAAGGAAACGGTCATCCACACAGACCACCAACCCCTACAGTTCATATAGACACAAGGGAAGTTGTGGAACGACCGCAATTAGAAATGGTCTACATACCTAAAATAGTTCCATTTGACTATTAAGTACAAGAAGGCAACACTAATAATGTTACAGATTACCTCAAACGACCGTCATTCATGGCTTTGACCACTGTTCTCTACTCTTGTGGGCATGATACTTCTAGGAGGCCGCATGTTTACAAAAGTGATCCAAAATTCAGTAACACATACCAGATGCTCCTGGAAGGCAAGAAAGTTCCAAATTTTCACCTCCATGATGCACTATTATGCCACCTAGGGCACCTCTGCGTTCCTTCAAGCAAGCGTGAAAACATGGTTTGGGAGGCACATTACAGTCGAGTCGTTGGAAATTTCAGACTAGAGAAAATAGTGGAAGTGCTCCATAAGTATTTTCATTGGCCAAAACTTTGACAGGATTTTGGGAAGTATATCAGATCTTGAACTACCTGTTCCATTTCCAAACTGACCATCAAGAAGCAAGGCCTATATAGTCCTATACCTACTCCTAGAATACCTTGGGAATCCATCTCCATGGATTACATGAGAAGCCTTCCTTCTACTAAGAATGGAAACAATTGCATTTTGGTTGCCGTCGACATATTTTCTAAGATGGAAATTCTATAATAAGAAGAGTATCATAGCAAAAGTCACTACTAATCTCTTCTTTGAACGAGTGTGGGTACACCTTGGGATACCACAGTCCATTATCTCATATTGCAATAGTAGGTTCCTAAGTAAATTTTGTTCAAGTCTCTGGTCGATGCTAGATACCAATCTCACTAAGTCCACGTCTTTCCACCCCTAAAATGATGGCCAAATAGAGGTCGTGAACAGGATGATCATACTCATTATTCACATGTATAACTCAAAGCATCCACGCACATGGGATGAAAACCTCTGCTATGTCTAACACAGCTACAAAAATCTCTCCATAGATCTCCTAGCCATATCCCCTTTCATGTGGGGTTGGGATTCCATCCATTATGTCCCATTGATGTGGTCATACCATTTTCAGTTACTCAGGAAGACTCGGCTCATGTCCATTCTAAAGCTAACATGGCTAAAAGTTTCATTGATCGCATTCAGCACATCTTCCAGCAAGTCCATGACATATTGGATAGAGTCAATATTAAGTACAAGCAGCGACATGGTCAACATCGGGTGCCACACAAGTTCTAGGTCAGCGAAAAATTTTGGCTACATTTGGAGAAGAAGCGCCTCGTTGGGCCCCACCGCAAGCTTCGCCTACTTCGATATGGGCCATACACCATCACCAAGGATGTAGGGGACAATTTATTCGAGCTCAACATTCCACCATTCCTTGGCATGCACCTAGTATTCAATACGAACCGCCTTCGACCTTACTTTCCACCATTACTAGACACATATGACATTTCAGAACAACTCACACCATTAAATTTAAACCCAAACTTCGTGGAACGGACCACAAATTATTAGATCATGGACACGCAGATCAAGAATACTCGCCAACAGAGGATCCAATGATATCGAGTTGTCGACAGCAAAACCCAAAAGAACTTAATTTCAGCAGAGGTCATGAAGCAGTTAGGCCTGCCAACTACAACACACCCGCAGTCATACACCATCGGGTGGCTTTGCTAAGGATGAGATCTTTGCATCAGGCAACAGTGTTACATTCCCTACAACATCAAACCCTTCACGGATGAGGTATTGTGTGATGTTGTTCCTCTTGATGTTTGTGATGTATTATTAGGCCAACCATACCCTTGGCAGCGACATGTTGTGTGTGAGTCTAGGCTTTGCACTATCATTATTACTTTGGGAAATAAGTTGTATAGGATGTTGGAGGTAGAACTGCCTACCATCATCTATTTGATCACTGTGAAGAAATGCAGTAAGATCATTTCTCATACCAAGAAATTTGTTTTCCTTATGATTCGCCTTCATGGAAATAAGAAGATCTTTTCCACGGCCTCCATAGAGGCCTCCTCCCCACGACAGTAGTAGATGGAAAAGGTCATGGAGGAGTATAGGGGCATCTTCACCTCACCAACAAGGGTACCTCTACACTTGTAGGTCAATCACACCATCGATTTGACCCCGGGCGCACTTCTACCTGATGGACCGATCTATTGATGCTCTATTCTGGAGAACGATGAAATCAAGAGGAAGATTCATGAGTTGTTGCAGAAAGGAAAAATTAGGCCAATTTCATCACCCAATGGGAGCCTGATTGTATTAGTATAGAAGAAGGATGGGACATAGAGATTATGTATTTACTATAGGTCGCTAAAAAAGATCATTGTCTGGAATAGGTATCCAATCCCATGGATTGATGACCTTCTATACCAACTCAAGGGAGACAAATATTTTAGCAAGATTGACATGAATTTTGTTTATCACTAGGAACCAATCGAACCCTCTAATTTATGGAATACTGCCTTCAAATCCAAGGAGGGCCTTTTCGAATGGCTAGTCATGATTTTTTATTTTATGAATTCCCCCACAACCTTCATGTGGTTGATGGAAAACATCTTGCGACCCTTCACCAACTCATTCATGGTGGTGTATTCGTATGACATCCGAATCTTCATCCAGAGTTGGGAAGATCACCTCACCCATATTTGACAAGTCCTCCAAATCCTACGATAACACAAGTTGTGTGCTAATTTGGAGAAATACACTTTTGGTATGACTCAGGTTAAATATATGGGGTACATTAAAGATGAGAAGGGTGTGCATGTGGACCCAACCAAGATACAAGTCATTCGGGATTTTCCAACCCCAACCACTCTAACAGGGCTCTGTAGCTTTCTAGGTCTTTCCAATTTCTACTGCAGGTTCGTGTTGTGGTTCTCTCATATCACTTGGCCTTTAAATCAAGTCACCAAGGGTGGAGCAAAAGAAAATTTATTTTGGTCTAAATCCCAACAAAATTCATTTTCCGAGTTGAAGCATCGCCTCTGCTCTGCACCAGTGATCACATTACTACACCTACAGCAACCATTTGAGATTAAGATAGATGCCTCTGACTATAATATTGGTGTAGTTCTTACTCAGCAAGGGCATCCAATGTCATATCATAGTGAGATAATTTCACACACAGTCTGAAAGTATCCCACCTATGACAAAGATATGTATTCCATTATGCAGGCTTGCCGAAAGTGGAATCATTACATTTTGGGGAAGGAAATGGTCATCCAAATAGACCACCAACCCCTGCAATTTATACAGACACAAGGGAATTTGCAGAACGATTTCCATTGTAAATGGTCCACATACCTGCAACAGTTCCATTTGAACATTAAGTGCGAGAAGGGAAACAACAATAATGTTATAGATTGCCTCAGTTGATCACCAGTCGTGGCAGTGACCACTTTGCTCAATTCTTCTTGGCACGAGACTTTAGGTTGGCCTTATCTTTACAAAATTAATCCATAGTTGGGAAAAACATACCAGACGCTTCTAGGAGGCAAGAAAGTTCCAAATTTTCACCTCCAAGATGCATTATTACGCCACCTGGGATACCTTTGTGTTCCTTCAAGCAAGCTTCCAATATTATTTGGGAGGTGCACTATAGTTGGGTCGTTGGACATTTCGGAGTAGAGAAAACAATGGTAGTTCTACAGAATATTTTCATTGGCTAAACCTTTGACAGGATGTTGGTAAGCACATCATATCCTGTACTTCCTGTGTCATTTCCAAACTGGCCATCAAGAATCAAGACCTATATACTTTGTTGCCTACTCCTATACAACCTTAGGAATCCATCTCCATGGATTACATGTCGGGCCTTCCTTCTACTAAGTATGAAAATGACTATGTTTTCATGGTCGTCAATAGATTCTCTAAGATGGCCATTCCAGAGGCCTATGACAAGATTATCACAGCAGAAGACACTACTAAGCAAGCTTCTTTGAACGAGTGTGGGTACACTTTGGGATCCCACAGTCCATTATCTCATATCAGGACAACAAGTTCCTAAGTACATTTTGGTTAAGTCTCTGGTCGATGTTAGATACCAATCTCACTAATTCCATGACATTCCACCCCCAAACTAATGGCCAAACAAAGGTTGTCAACAGGATGATTGTATAGATTCTATGTATGTACAACTCGAAGCATCCATGCACATGGGATGAAACCCTCCCCTATGGCCAACACAACTACAATAGAGCTCTCCATACCTCAACTGGCCACATCCCCTTTTAGGTGTGATTGGGATTCCAGCCACCATGTCCCATTGATGTGGCCATACCATTTGTAGCTACTCAAGTAGACTCGACTCATGTCCATTTTGAAGCTGACAGGGCTAAAACCTGCATTGAGCGCATTCATCACATCTGCTAGTAGGTCCATGACATATTGGACAAAGCCAATCCTAAGTACAAGCAGCAACATAATCAGCATCGGGTGCCACATACGTTCCATGTGGGTGACAAAGTTTGGCTACATTTACAGAAGGAGCGCCTTGTTGGGCCCCACTGCAAGATTCGCCTGTTGCGATATGGGCCATACACCATCACCAAGGTTGTAGGGGAAACTTCCTTCGAGCTTAGCATTCCATCGTTCCTTGGCCTGCACCAAGTTTTCAATGTGGACCATCTATGGCCTTGCTTTCCACCATTATTGAACACATCTAACATTGCAGAACAACTCACACTAATAGAGATAATCCAAACTACACGGAAGAGGCCACAAACGATAATATCTTGAATGTGCATATCAAGAATACTCGCCAAAAAATATCCAACTATATCGAGTTGTCAAAGCAGGCCAACTCCTTCACCAAGTCAATTGGTTCACTAGGGACCAAGTTCAACAGAAATTTCCTTACCTCGTGGAGGCTTTTCATACAATGGGGAACATTGCTTCCTAATTCGGGAGGACTAATCTAGGTGTATATTGGTATCCACCCGCCTATTGCTCCTAGACCTCCAATTGGTTTCATCAGTTTCCCTGTTTATAGAAACATTTACTATTTTCGGCATTTTTTCAAGTCTTGAACTTCTGAACCAATTTCGACCCCCTAAATGACATTTTTTTGAAGTTTGCAGCAAGCCTAGAACCATAAATATGGACCTATGTCAAATCCTCTGGTGCTCGAAGAGATATTTCCAATGAGGTATCATACGCTCCAAACATATATAATATGACCAAGTTCTGACCCTGGGAAGTTGGTTTCCCAACTAACCCCAACAAGGCCCACAAAATCTTCGCATTCCATCTCCTGGATTTAGCGTTTTCGTTGCTTATGGTTTTCTTTTGTTGTTCAATAATAAAAAGACCATTGATCCTCATTGTAACACAATTCAAAGGCATTTAGCCACCACATCTCTTCTTAGAGATAAGCTACCATCTCCCAAGCTAGTTTATTTCCATTCTGTATGTAATCATATTTTAGTTATTTGACATTAATGAAATGAAGTGTTATTTATGTGCATCTCTGTATTTATGGTTATGTTTGTATTATGTTTCATTCATTTTTAATTTTGTATCGCAAAACTTGACCTCTTTGTATACTGATGAAAATCGTTTTATAGAGAAAAACTTGGTTTAAAAATGAGTACAAATTTCGGGTTTATGAGGAAAACTCGCAACCTGTAACTTGGCCTAATGTGGGTGGATTCAAGCCTATAATTCAGCCCTCCTGTGGACTAACTTGACCCTAAAATTCGGGGCCCTCTTTGTGGTCTTTCGGCTCTGTGACAAGGACTATTTGAAACGTGCAATTTGGTCTCTTGTGAAGGACAGATCTCAATCCTATCATGTAACAGACCTCGGGCTTAACATGTAACTGACCAAGGCCCTGTTGAGAACCTAACCACGACTTTACGTGATAGAAACCGTTGGCCTATGAATAGACAAAACTTCCCCCCCCCCTCCCCACTCTCCGTCTTGGTGACTTTATTCAGATATGTGGTAAATATTAAAGAGACATGATTTGAGTTGAGTCTGAGAAGAAGTCTTGAAGTAACACTTAAAGCATACTTGGGAGACCCCCTAAAACAAACCTTGGAGACCTTGGAGAAGACCTTAAAAAATTCCTTAGAGTAGACTTGAAGCAGTTTCTTGAGCTATATTAGAGTAGATTAGTTTCCACTTTAGAGTATATTTTTAAATAAATTTGAAGCAACCTTAAATATATTCTTGTAGTTTGAAGTATGTTTTGAGTAAACCATAGAAATTTCATTTGACGTCATCTATTGGAGCAGACTATGGATCATATTTGAAGAGTTGTTTTTGAAGTAGAATTGGATACCTTCTTGAGAAACCTTTTGAATTATCTTTAAGTACACCTTTGAGAGTTTTCTAGAATCCTTTTTTGGAATAGACTTGGATCAGACCTTGAGAAAACCTTGAAAAGTTGTTGAAGCGGACTTAAATAAAACATGAAGTATATCTCCATGATCTTTTGGAGCTTTTGAAGTGTCTTTGGAATATATTTTCGAAAGATTTTAGAATCCACTTGGAGATATTTTGAGATAGTACTTTTATTTTGAAGTTTATTTGAAGTATTTGAAAAGGTTAGAGCGTAGGAGGATTGGTGTTCTCGTATTGACTAGGTTGGTGCCTGAATTGGCCTAAGAGGATTGGTGTCCTCATATTGACCAGATTGGTGCCTAGATTGGCCTAAGAGGATTGGTGTCCTCATATTAACGAAGTTGTTTCCTGGAAGAATTGAAGAAATTATATTAAGATTTGGAGCCTGTCTTTGTAATAGAGGATTGGGGTCCTCACTATTTTCAATAATAAAGTTATTTTTGGTGTTCTACTTCTTGTGTTTTGGCTTAACTTAAAAAATCTTAACTAGCATAATCTAACAATTGAAAGAAATATTGATTCACCCTCCTTCTTAGTACTTCCAATAGTATTAGCAACTGCAAGACTCTGAACTAATGTCACACTCTCGTTTCCCTTCAGACAAACCAATACTAGAACATTTTGGTCTATGTAATCCTCATTTGATGTAATGCAAAGTGTATACAAAAAAAAAAAAAAAAATTCCAGTTAGTTGGTAATTAGTTGATATGGAAGGTTGATAGAGGGGATAAATTCCAAATAGGGATTGATCCATGGATTAGTAATAAATCCCTACACAAATTACCTCTTTGGATGAAACATGAACTTCAAAGATAGATAGTGAATTGGGGGATCTAAAAATTGAAAGCAAAAATTGATCACCTTAGATAAAATTAAAATGGAAAAATATCTTTTGTTTTTTCAACATGGTTCATAGATATCGGATATCGATGTCGTTATGTACACAATAACTATTTAGGTAGATCTACCTGAAGGTATCACTTCCCATCAACTCATTAGCAGAGCCTAACCCCAAGAGCATCCAGGAGAATTGACTCCATGATCTCCTATCACCAAGGTGCTTTTAATGAAGAGAACCCGACAAATTGAGCTAACCCTTGGGGAAAGAATGGGAGAATATCTTACAAAAGTTTGAAATTCATATGTGTATGCCTTGACAAACAAGAATTTCAAATTAGGGGAAGAAGAAGACCATTTTTATGGTCATTTAACCCTTTTTCGGGACATGTGTACCAAAATTAAGATACAGAGCCCTTACTAAGGGAGCTTTTGTGGGTCAATGAATTTTGTGGTGGAGAATAACATGGAGGTTAAGTTGTCCATCCCAAAATAAAAATCTTCATCTCGTTGGAATTAAATAACAACGCCACTCTTTGGGAGGTTTTATAGGAATTTTTCTTTGGCTCAGGAGGTTCAATAAATGTTAAAAAGGAAAAAAGACTATAGATATTTTACTTGTAAAGTTTTCCTTTTCCAAATAGGTATGGAAAAAATTAACAAGCATGATAGGGTTAACGAATGCATGGGGAGGAAGAATTATTAAAGAAACCTTGAGTATTGGTATACAAATAAGGACAAGAAAATTTTCCCTTTAAATATGCAATTTAGTGTCAAAATATATATGTTACACATCATTTTTTCACTGTCCCTGCAATCCCCATCTCGCCCATTGGAGGGTCATTTCCGTGATGAATAAGTAGTCTCATGCCTTGCAAAGACCATCATTGTATCCCTTTACATGAGAGTAATATTCCTTATGTTGACAATTCCCTGAGCAGAGACTCAAAAACCCTTGTTTTTGCCTTGGCGTGGGTAGTCAATTATGCCCTCACGCCGAAGAGGAAGATTAACACTGGGCCCTACGCTAGCTGGCGCTCTATCCCAGTTTGCCTCCCACGCCAAGCTATTTTTGGAATGCTTTTTAAAAATAGAGGCAGATATTCTACTCCAACCACCTCGAGGATGAGTCATTGGGAGTGGTTGAACTGAAAAACCACGAACTCCCTCCTTTAGTTTATGGTTTCCACCTCTTATGGGAACTCCCTAAAGGATAGGCCTCCCTCCCACCTTTGTATGGATCCTAACCTCCTCCTTTTCCTCTACAAAAATAAGCCATCTCTCTTTGCACAAACTAGTTGAACATCTGAAGAGTTGAACTTGGAGAAATACTGGAGAGATAGTATAAGAAGGAATTACGTCGAGAGAGCTTGAGTCCATGCCTTAATCCCGCCTTAATTCCCTGACGAGAATCTGAGACGCAATCCTATGACGTCAAAGCATTGGTTGTAACTCTTCCTTCTATCAATATATACTTGTGACTATTGTTTGGTTCCCATTTTGTATTATGTTAAATTTTTAATGCAATATGCTTAGCCCTCTTTGACTAGCTAGTAGTTATGAGTGAAATTATTATGTTGTATGATGTTCTTGTTTTTGTTCTATGTGCAGGTTTCTAAGCATTACTGCGAAAGGATCGTGACTTGCCAAGACAGGAGAAAGAGGCCACCACCACTACAGCAACGACGACAGCGTTGGACTCCAGGTAGGTCAATCTACCGTGTCCTCTTTCATTCAATAATTAGGAATCAACACTCTAGCATGTCTCTTTGTTTCTAGACCCACTCTAGGGATAGAGGGATCGTCTCTGTCCACAGAGAGGATTTACCTAGATAAAAAATTGGCGACTCCACTTGGGATCAGTGTGAGTTTGTCATTTCATCTTGTTGGGTCAATTTCAATCGTTGATTTTATTATCTGCCTTTCCTGATTTGCTTGCTTAGTTTACATCCTCTGTTCAGCTCCAGAGTGTTAAGATTGACCTCTGCTCATTAGGTTTTGGTTTTTCCTCTTTTTCCCATAGTTATTTGGCTTGGCACGCTTTTCCTCTGAACAGTCGCGCCGATTGACGTAGGTTTATCTTTTTGCAGTCGCGCCAACCCCTGTATGGCGTGGATTACAGCCATACAATCGCACTGACTCCTGTAGGATTTGGTTTGACCTCCTTAATGAGTATTTTGGTCAATTGTGCTTGCTTCTAGGTTATTTTTTATGTGTAATTATGCCTTTGGGACTATTTTGACTGTCGTTGACTTGCTTTCCTCAGTATTTTGTCCATCTTCTTATCAGTTTGAATTGAAGCCTTAGGGTTTCTAAGGGTTTGGTACACTGAGCCTTCTGTGTGAGAATCAAGTCATTTTGATTGTTGCCAGTCTCAATTTTGGATCAATTGCACTTAGTTTTCTTGATCTTTTGAGTGACTGCTTTGATTGCAGAGTCATTTCTTTTCTCCATTAATTCTTCACCTTATTTCTCCAAGCATAGATTACATTGCTCGTTTTGGGTCATTTTGAAAACTTACTCTTGGTTTGGAATATTGCGGCATTAGTTTGAGTGCTTTCTTGTGTTTGTTTTGTGTTTTATTGAGTCATTCAATTTCAATTCCTACACAACACTTAAGCTAGTGTTTGTTTTCATTTTTTCATGGAATTAGTGCATCATGTACTTCTTTTCATTGAAAATAAAAAATAAAAAACATATTTTTCATTCTTTCTTTGCACCGAAAGTGAAATTTTCTTTTTGCATAACTGGTGACTGATTGTCTAGGAAAGAGTTTCATTTTCGTTTGATTCTGTTAGATGCATTAGTGGATTTCTTCGCATATTTTCATTGTTTGCTTTTGTTTGAAAGATCTCTATCCTTCTCGTAACTAGCATTCATTGAATCGGAAATGATGTTCATTTTCATATAGCTTGCATTTAGGAATTTTGAGATCCAAAATCGGTAGGGCCTTAAAATTGAAACATAATCCAAGATAAACTTTAAAATTCATTTAATTAACCTAAGGAAGTATTGAAACCTAACGAAACATTTTTAGTGGTCTAGGCTAGAGACGTGTTCCGACGTCTTAAAACCTAGGAGCTTTCGTTCGCCATCTGGATTTAGACGGCACTAGTACGGACTTATGCTCCTCGTACCGTTGCGTGTATAATGGGAGACCCTCATAGGTTCAAATCCTTTATCCATAGGAAGCCGAGTCTGGCCCTTTAACTGTGATACACCGAACACAGCATTCGAGGATAATACCTGCACGTACATCAAGTCCTTAGTCATTTCTCTTTCATTTGATCACCAAGGTGTATATTGCAGTTCACGGAACTTGGTACACCCTCTTTCTTAGATTACCTGAGTAGTCATTTTGATCTTTTCGTCACTCTCTAAAAAGGAAAAATTCATCGAGTGCTTGTCTTTTCATGCTCATTTCAACCTGAAAGTGATACAGTCACCTTTTGCTTGTTTCTCGACTCTTAAAATATGAAACGACAGAGTTTTGTTTCAATGTCTTAAAATTAACTATCCACGAAATATTCCTGGTTAAAGTTATCTTCCTTAGAATTTTGTTTTAAGGTTGTTTCCGATGGCAATGTTTTCGGAGTTTACCAACCAAGGAATATCCTCCGAAGTGGATCCTGGTCCTTTTCCTGCTTTTGGGAATGTTGGTGCTCCTTATATGGCAACATTGTCTATGTTTGGGTTAACTGTTGGGTTTCCTGTTTGGTTATTCTCGACCTCTATGGTCTCGAGTGTTCCGCCCACTGTACAACCATCCCCTCCACCTGAACAACATCATGTTGATTCTAAGGTGGACCTCTCCCCTTCTTTTCCTATTTCTTCATCCTCCTCTTCTACTTTGCCAGGTGAAAGTCTGAATTATAGTAACCAGGTGGCTAAGAAGAAGAAGAAGAAGCCAGATAAGTGAGAGGCTAATGTTGCAGTTGTTGCTCCTAAGACACTTTCCATCGATAAACCATCCAACCTTCCACAGAAAGTCAAATTCCCTTGCATGTTGTGCAAAGGGGACCATTTCTTCGAGATTGCCCTGGCATTCCCAAGGTACTTGAAGCATGGTCTGATGGTTGTCCGTCATTGACTTTGGCTTCTAGAAGTCATATTGGTGGCACATCTTCAACTAGCCATGATAAGACTTATAAGAAACAGGATAAGATTACCAATCCCTGTAAGTTGTGTGAATGGCATCATCCCATTCACCTTTGTCCATACATGGATGAAGCCACGAGAGTTTTGGACAACCCTACTATTTCTGCACCCTGCCTTTCGGTTGGTTACCAGAAGCTTTCTTTGAGTCCTTCTCTAGTTGATTCAACGATCAGTCAAGATTCATCCTTGGTCGATCCCATTCCCTTGGAAATTCAAATTCATGAATCCATTCCCAACCAACCATTGGTCGTGGAATCGGTCGATCTGATCCTGCCCATGGTTCATTAGGTCTTTTCTGTCGAGAGTGGATCTCATCCCTCTCACATTCTTCTTATTTCTTCAGATTCCTTGGACTTGGAGAAAGATTCTCCCATCCCTGTAGATCAAGAAGTTGCTCCTCCTGCTCCCATGATGGAGGTCCCAGAGGATTCTCCTCCTAGTCCCATGACTGAGGTCCAGGAAGATGCTCCTCTTGCTCCGGTAACACCAAGGGATGACCATCTCATTTCTATGGTAGCCCCTCCAAGTAGTTTGGTCGCTTCCTTCGATTGGAGTCGATTTGCGGGATACTGCCTTCCTTCTTATGTGCCTTTTGAGATCATGGTACAGACCTTCGATGTCATCGTACCTAGCACAATTATAGATGAAGGCACGTTTTTTAGTGTTCTGTCTTCAACTTCTTGGCAATATTTTGGTTCTCCACCGCTTGTGCCTGTTACGCAGAATCTATTGGCTTTTAACAGAAGAACAAGTCAATCGTTATGGATCCTTCTAAAGTTGCCCATTACTTTGGGAGGGAAAACCGTCTATATAGACGTGATGGTTTTTCCAAGCCCCTTGGATTTTAATTTACTCTTGGGACGCGACTATTCTTATGCCATGGGCGCGCTTGTCTCCTCTCTCTTTTGTGTGATCTGTTTTCCACACAAAGGTCGTATCGTGACCATTGATCAGTTTTTATTCTTTGGTCTTGAAGTGGCAGCTGGCCCACCATCATCTCTACTGGATTTTTATCTGTTGGTTGTATCTTCCCCACCGCAGGTTAATTATGTGGCTACCTGCCACATGCCTGCATTCAATGATAGTGTCATTGTGCATCGTGTGTTAGGGGCATTGGGTCCCGAATTCTGAGATTTTGTTCTCCCATTAGATGCGAACCTCTTGGAAGCCATGACCTTCTATTTTTTATAGTCAAATCTCAGCGGAGCACAGTTCATTTTCTTGTGTCAAGCTCCTTAAAAAATGAGACAAGCTTGTCTGAGGATAGTTTGTCTTCTATGTCAAAATTGTTAAAAAATGAATTAAGTCATGAGGATAGTTCTTTTAATGTGTCAACCTCGTTAAAACAATGAAACACGTTCCCGTTCAATTCGAGTCTTTGATCAAATCGCGTAAATCACAGTCAATTCTTTCTCTGATCTCGTAATTTGAACCTTCACTCCATCTGCCTTTCATATGGACTGAAGCTTGGGGGGCATGTACCTCGAATTGAGTCACCATGTTGGGGGCATGCCCATGCCCGTTTTTTTTCAAGCATAGTTTACTTTTGTTTTCAAGCTTGTGTAAAATTGAAACCATTCTTATTTTACCTCTTGTGATTTCCATTTTATCAGCCTATTTTTCCATATGAGCCTTGGTGTTCTCATTCCATCGTCTCCATTTGCTTGTCCGATCATATGCCTTCACTTGATTGTTTTACCCATTCCTGAGGAACCACTATAATGAGTGGTCTTGTTAGCTAGCCTCTTAACCTTTAATTGTTCTGAGTAGTTCCACCATCATCGGAACTAGTTGCCACTGTTAATACCACTCGTTCCTCCAGGAGGAGTCAAATTTCAGCTCTTTTCTAACTCTCTAAGATTGAAAAGATTGTTGAGATTCTTGTCATTTTGAACTCGTTAAATGGCTGCGAAATGATATCTACCTAGTATACGTTTACCCCTTTTTCGGGATAGGATAGACTATTTACGAAAAAAGAATACCTTAGCCTATCGCGACTAAGAGGTTCTTTCAGATATTGTTTTCTACCTTTTCGGATCTGAGGGACTATTTACGAAAAGAGCCATGATGGTGTTTTATTTTTTTCCTTATTTTAAAACTCTCTAAACATGAAAAGATGCCAAGTTCTCCCTTTGTCAGACTCGTTAAACCATGATGACATCAGATTTCATCGCCATGACGTTACTTGAGTTCCTCCTTCCTAGGGCTCGTAAAATGTACTAGGATGGATTTGTCCGAAGGACAAACTTACAGCACAAGCATATGTTATCCCCTTCAAGCTTGTTTTAAAAAAAATTTGGGGTACTCGCTAGAAATGGTGGGGGGGAAATGGAACCAAGTTTTAGTTATGTTGGCAGTATGTCGCTCTTGAACATGGCACTTGTCTGCATTCGTGTCGAGTTGGGGACATCTCATTTCGTCATTTTTGCCTCCATGAGTTTGGGTAATCTCTTTTGACCTGTCATCTGCTCTTTTCCGCGTCATCATGACCTCAGATACTTTGATGTCAAATACTTCTAAATCCAGTGTCATGCTGCTAATATGTTCAAGAGAAGTTTGCCTTTGCAGTTTTCAACCTCGCTCTGATTCTTTGTTGGCCTTATTTCATCATCATATTCCTCTGTCTCGTATCGATGATGTGGGAAACATTATGGCCCACCTTCGATCAGGTCACTTCCTGTCAACTTCAACTCATTATCCAAGAATTTGATCTAGAGACTCTCTTCTGGTACCTTGGAGCTTGCATGCCTCAATGGCAGGTTCTTCGCATTCGACGCAAGGTCCACATCATTGGCCTTCAATCGATTGATTCTGCAGATGTTCAATGCCATATCACTATTCACATTCCATGGATTGTACCAGTTGTACCTTGAGAGCCATTGTCATTATTGGTGGTTTCTCTCGTGCCTGTTAACAGCTTTCATCATTGGCTGGTAATCAGGTGATTTCCTTGCATGTTCGATTTCAGCTCATATATTTGCATGCTTGAATTTGTACTTGTTCGGGTCGAGATGGAGCGCAAGACCCTGGATTTTGTCTGATAAAATCCAGGTTACAGATTTTGGTGGATTATCATGACTTATTACATGACTCTTTTTATTGGATGGCTGCGACCATACCTGAGTCTATTTGTTGATCCTTATTGCTGGATGGTTGCGTCCATACCTCAGATCTCAGTTTTTATACACTCTATTACGGATGGTTGCGCCCATACCACATGTTCATGTATCAGAGATATTAGTTGTATTCAAATTGTAGGTTTTCCGACAGTGGTGTTTGGTTCAAACACGTTCTCATAAAGCATTTCACCCCTCCCTCTCCCTCAGACCTCATGCTTTAGGGGGCATCTGTTACACAGCATTTTTTCACTGTCCCTGAAATCCCCATCTCACCCATTGGAGGGTCATTTCCGTGATGAATAAGTAGTGTCATGCCTTGCAAAGACCATCATTGTATCCCTTTACATTAGAGTAATATTCCTTCTGTTGACAATTCCTTGAGTAGAGACTTAAAAACCCTTGTTTTTGCCTTGGCGCGGGTAGTCAGTTATACCCTCGCACTGAAGAGGAATATTAACATTGGGCCCCGTGCCAGCTAGTGCTCTATCCCAGTTTGCCTCCCGTGCCAAGATTTTTATGGAATGTTTTTTAAAAATAGAGGCGGAGATTCCACTCCAACCACCTCTAGGATGAGTCATTGGGAGTGGTTGAACTGAAAAACCACGGACTCCCTCCTTTATTTTATGGTTTCCACCTCTTATGGGAACTCCCTAAAGGATAGGCCTCCCTCCCACCTTTGTAGGGATCCTAACCTCCTCCTTTTCCTCTATAAAAATAAGCCATATCTCTTTGCACAAACTAGTTGAACATCTGAAGAGTTGAACTTGGAGAAATACTAGAAAGATAGAATAAGAAGGAATTACGTTGAGAGAGCTTAATTCCCTGCCTTAATCCCGTTCGAATTCCCTGACGAGCATCTGAAACGCGCTCCGACTGAACCCCGCTGGAGGAGACTGCGACGTCAAATAATTAGTTGTAACTCTTCCTTCTATCAATATATACATGTGACTATTGTTTGGTTTCCATTTTGTATTATGTTAAATTTTTAATGCAATATGTTTAGCCCTCTTTGACTGGCTAGTAGTTATGAGTGAAATTATTATGTTGTATGTTGTTCTTGTTTTTGTTCTATGTGCAAGTATCCGAGCATGAATGCGAAAGGATCATGACTTGCCAAGACAGGAGCGAGAGGCCACCACCACTACAGCAACGACGACAGCGTTGGACTCCGGGTAGGTCGATCTACCATGTCCTCTTTCATTCAATAATTAGGAATCAACACTCTAGCATGTCTCTTTGTTTCTAGACCCACTCTAGGGCTAGAGGGATGGTCTCTGTCCGCAGAGAGGATTTACCTGCATAAAAATATGAAATGTTTATCCATAGGTTGAGAAAAAACAAAAAATTCCAATCTGAAAAGAATATGTCATCAATACATATGTCCCTTGGGCATACTTTGATGGTTCTTTTGGAGGGAATAATCTAGTAGGAAACTTAGAAGGAAACTTTCATCATCATAACATAAATTTTAAAACTATGAGTTTATAGGAAATTAATAACTATTGTGAACTCATGGCTCTCAAATTAACCCTTTAATTATATTAGGAATATGGTGTTACACAACTATAAATTCCATGGGATTATTTATTGGTTATCTAATGGATATGAGAGGAATAATTCCTCATAAATTTTACTTTTCAAGCACTTTGATGATCTATAACAATATATTGTGACCTTCCCACACATTTTTTTGTCTCATGTATATGAGGACATGAACAGGGTAGCTAATGACCTTTCAAAGGAGGCATTAGGGCTAGATCATAGTACCTAGACCATATCCATGCTACAGGATTTGAACATAGTTAATGTCACTATAAATCATTTAATTTTGAATGCCTTTAGGCATATGATAATTTATTTTTGTTATATATATGTGTGTGTGTGTGTGTGTGGATCTACATATGTACATATTAAAAGTGATCATGGCTTTGTTGACAGGTGTTGGATCTGTTGTAGCTCCTAGAGACAGTCTAGAGTTGTGATAGACCAATGCCTAGGACATCTTAGCATAGCAAGGAGCATAGAATATAATATAGGAAGTTTTCGGCTTCAGCTCACATGCTATCTCCTGTAAACAGGGAAATGAAATAGAATGGGACCAAACTCTTAGAAACTGACACAGGAAAAGAGGTACTGCAGAGGCAAGATGCAGAACTCTAATACAAAAGCAACAGACAATTCAGAGACTGTTCACTACAAAGCGGGCCGATTCAGAAAAACTTCACAGACATAAATTATCAGAAGGTGTATGTAGTGAAAGGAGTATTAAGAAGATACTAGTTAACATTGAGTTGATACCCAGATATACAATACCACCATGCATGGGATTATCAATCTAAGAATCCATACATGATAATAGCATTTTAAAAGCACCCTCCCAAAGCAACTAATATAGCAGAAGTATGGTTTAGATGAGTAATGGAACAGAATATCATGCATGAGCCATATTTAAAGAGCTTGACCGATCCGAGCATGGGCATCAACTAAGATGAATCCATACCAGAAATCAGTGAGCCACTCGCATTCCAAAACATGATACAAGAAAGATGGATGAAATGAAATGTTCTATTAATATAACACAAATAAGAGAGTTACAGACTGTGAAATACCAAAGACCAGAATCCTCTTTGACAGATAGAACTCCTCCTCACTGAGACCCTATGGGCTCTGAGCCTTCATACAAGAATTTTACAAAATGTATGCAAAAAGTCTTTCACTGCATAATTTTCTGATAAAAATCTGGAACCCTTACAATGCGTTTCTTCATGGTTTTAATAGGAGAATCCAAAACCTAGTAAATGAAGTAGGTGATGAACATTTAATTGTCTAACTTAAACAAAATGGCGGAAACAGTGCCTACCCATACTGTTGAATGACTAGGTGGTGCTGTAGGTACTCTGTAGCCTGCTCTCTGAAATAAATGCACTGGGTGAAAGCCTCTTCAGGAACACGGTATTGAGATAAAACCATATGAAAATTATGTCCTTTCCTGAAAGAAAATTCATCTGAAATAAAACCTGGAGGGTATTGTTTCTTGTGCATTGTACCCTCTGCCTTCTAGATCTTGAATTAAGATTTAAAATCTTCAATGCTGAATGCTGAATTAATTTATCATTTGACTGATACTCTTTGCCGCAACATTAATGTTTCCATCTGCCACAATCTGTGCTTTGAATGACTCTGGAGGGTTTGACAGATTTTACCCCTGCTTCTTTAATGAAATTTGTGTCGTAACAGCTTCCCAAATCATTTTTCCATAATTCTACCTCTGATAAATGGTCCTTTGGAGCGTACTCGGCTTTTGTAATGGAGGCTGGAACTTATGATAATTATCTGTCGCTATAAACCTGCAAAACCTGAGAACATGTTAAGAAATCCAAGCGTATGAGGATGGAAGATGTGGCGGGGTTAATGGAAGCGGTCATACAGACTAGCGAAATGTTGAAGCGGCGCAGGGTGGTGACGAAGAAAATGCAGCGCAACAGTGTGGGATGACCATAGAGAGAACTAATGAAATGTGGAAATGAACGTGAAAATACGTAAGGAACGAAGAAATGAGAAAAATATAGGTCTGGGGTGGCGGAGAGCACATGGAGGAAAACTAGAGGACAAGCGGCACGATATCAAAACAACGAGGAATGGATGACTAAAACTCATGCAGCTTCGGAGCGCGACGATCATCGGATGAAGGCCCTCAGATCGGACGGCTGTGATGAATATCGTTACGTGAATTTGGTCGAACATTAATGCGCGATGGAGGGTGGTATTCAGGCCGTACGCGGGGACACGTGGTGAGCGTTGTATGGAATCACTGGCCCAAGGAGAAATACTGCCTACTGCCGAAAGGCGGTGCGATACATACCACCCGGTTTTGAACAGTGTTTTGGGCGCAGGGACCACAACTGCGGGAGGGCTGAGGAACGTTGATCTATGGCCTGATCGAACGGATTAGAACGCGCCTGGTATTCTTTGATAAGCACCTAGTGCATTTGCTCTCAGTTCTGGCTTTTGGTCCCGTGGAGGAAAGGAGCAGAGGCTTAGCAGAAGGGGCTAGGCCTGTGAGATTTTCGGCTTTACGATCTGTGGATTTTTATAATGTAATTTGAGGGCAGAAAGGCAATGATAGTTGTAGAAATGATTTTTTAAGGCTGGAAGAGGGGATTTGCAGGATTATAAGCCAGTTTTCCTGTGAAATTTTATAGGAACCCGATTATGATCAACAGGATCCATCAACCAAGGGGGTCTCCCCGATGTGAAGTCCCAACTAGACGTCACACCATTTGGAATAGAAGCCCCATCCAAAATAACAGCCCTGTTTTCATATGTTCTTATACATTTTCCTTGGATTTAGATGTCATCAAGAGAGAGAAGCATGTATGTGCCTTTGTTAAAAGTAAGTAAATGTGCATGGTGAGTGTTTGGTTGTAGGCGTTTCAAGGTTCTTCTACTATGGAGGGAAAATAAAGTGAGCCTCTAATAGAGAGGTAATAGTACCACCCTACCGTAGACACACATGAACAGGAAATATCCATCTAATACACAGCAGAATAGTCCACAAGGATGCGATAGTCATTGCAACCATTACAACACATTCTCAATAAGATAAGCACTAAAATAACCTAAATAGTTCAACTAATTTAGTACAAGTGAAAGCAAACCTCAATCATAAATACTCACAGAACAATATTACAAACATTCATGATCCATGAATGAAAACATGTTTTCCATCAAGCTTCAAGTATTAATTAAAAGTCCCAAGATACATGAATATAAAGAACATCACTAGCTCCAATAGTGAAGCGTTGGACGTATGACTTGCTCCCCAAAAGTACTAACTCTTGTCTCTCTGATGCCTTATGGGAGAAGCCAAGGTGAAAAATCCTTTACTTGTACCATGAGGGTGTATATATAACAAATGGGGTGATCCTTCACCTCCCTTGTGACTCTTGGGCTACCCTCATGACTGTTTGACTTCTCTTGACCTTTTGACTTCCTACATGAATTTTCACATTACATGAATGACTCTTGTACTTCCACTTTACATTATATTTCTCCAATATTGAATTACTTATTCCAAAAAATGATGTGGCACATGATTTCTAGTGACACGACATGGCATGACACTGATGACATGGACTACATGATGACATGGCAATTTCAAGCCATTATTTTATATTTCTTTCTTTGTGTATTTTCGAAAAAATCATCCATGTTCTTCTTATTCCTCCTCCTTATGAATTGAACATAAGGAGTCTTCCATGTGGCCTTGCTCTTTCATCTTTTGTTATATTCTAGTTTTCATTTGTCTTCTTGATTAATGATCATCTTATCTCCTCAAATCCTTAGGTGTATTCTAGTATGTCCTCATGCTCTATATCCTTCTTCATCATCTTGCATAGTATAGTAGAGTACCTGCATCTACAATCCACTCATGACAAGACAACGTGGATCCAATAAAACCCTAGTCTAAGATACTTCATGATGATCAAGTGACTACTCTGAAATCAGGTGAAAATTTTAGGGAGAGGCTTAGTGACTGCGCAATTGTGCAACTTGGGAATTCAAAGGTGAATCTTGAGCCTTGAGATTGTGCAATGCATAGTTTAGGTTGGATTGAGAAGGTAGTCGCACAGTTTTGGAGCTCAGTGAGCCAGGATGAAGGGTTTAGCATTGATTTTTCCCACTACACAGTTATGGAAGATAGAGGAGCCCAGGTGATTTCGCTATATGTAGTTCTAGATCTCAAGGGTTGGGCTTGAGCCTTGATACTGCGCAATGCACAGTTCAGGCTGGACTAAGTAGTCGTATTTCACATTTTTTGGACTCAGTGAGTTGGGATGAGAGGTTTTGCACTATTTCATCCAACTGCATAGTTCTAGGAGGTAGAGAAGACGTGGTGATTGTGAAATTTCACAACTTAGGGGTTGAGCTTGAGCTCATAAACTACACAATGCGTATTTGGGGCTAGGTTGGAGGGTTTAATTGTGAAATTTTGGAGTTCAAGGTCCGGGATTGAGCACTCAAACTACACAGTGCACAGTTGTGGGAGGCACAAACTGCACATTACACGTTATCAAGGGGAAGGGTTCCAACTTGAGGGTTGGAACTGCACAATTCACAATGGAAGGGGTCGGATGAGGCTAAGTTGCTGGGAATTTTCCAGAATTTGGCTAAGTGTGGGATCAATGAAACTGATGTGAACAGTGATATGACTTGATTGTAATCACACACTTAGAACACTTGATGACACAACAACATATATCATCCAGGACATGTGAAAACATACTTCCCTGAGTGTGACAAATTTGTGACAACTTACGACAAGTGTGACACTAAAGATATACTTTATGACAACTGTGACGACACGTGTGCGACAATGCTTAAAACTTTTGAAATGAGAGTGATAGGTGTTTTCGTGGTTAGATCAACTCCTTTACACAAATATTTCCCCTTGAAACCACCAAAACAAGCGTATACACATTATGCGATAGCTAACATGTGAAAAGACGACATTTACTATATGATGAGAAAAGTGGGAACAACACCTACGATACATGAATGATTGTGAAAGAGGCACATGCTATAACAAAGATAACATGAAAACGATAGTAATTTAAGTGAAAGAAAGCAAAATCGACAGTAAAGAACATGAAAATAACACTTGCGAAATCGAAGGTGCGCAAAGCGACAGTTTGGAAAACTCACCAAAATGGAAGTACAAATGTAGCCAAAAGAGAGGGACTGTGAATAAAAGTGTGCAATGACTGTCAACATGGGTTTAAAATTGCATAAACATTGTGTTGAGGTATTGTGTTATACTTTTTCAAGCTTGTTTAAAAGAACGCATTCATAAACTCATTGCAAACTGAGCATGTGTGAGCAAGTGACTTTGATCGATCGAGAAGTGACCATAAGATCCACAATAGGATCTAAAATTCAAGTGGGTGAAATTTTGCATGGTATTTGTTACAACGACAACACTTTGCGACACACTGGTAGAACTCCAGCTTATCTACCTTGGCCAATTCTTCTGTATGGGGTCTCAGTTATTTAGGGAGTATTGATTCATCGTGCAGGTCACTTTGGCCTCCCCACTTAACCCATTAATAAGCATGGCCCCCTTCATGTCGTCTTGGTTAAACACAAGCATAAGATCTGAGATATCGCAATGTTTCGAATTGGAAAGGGTAGTATTGCTCGTGATATCTATATTTTCATATTATATTGTTTTATCTCTAGCGTTGCTCCGTTGTCAGCAAGTCTAAACAGTATCCCGACAAAGTCACTACGGGAACACAAATATTGCTCCGCTGCCAGTGAGCTTTGATAGTACTCCAACGGAGTTGATTGCATCACCTCTCTATGTCGGAAGCCTTTCTCTTCTTTCACATTTATTTATATATTTAAAGAGGACTTGTGCATAGGAACATATTCATTTTATGAGCGGAAGAGGGATCCAAACTTATTGAGAGCATGAGAGGTTGTTCCTTCAAAGAAGCATATAAAGTCCTTTGATTTAGATTTTCTCGTTTAAATTTCTCCCCTTTTCCTCGTCTATTGATTGGATAAGCGTGAAAACACCAAAACATAAAGAACCAAGTATGGCATAAGGTTTCCAAAATAGACACAATTACCATGGTTTGAGAAAAACTCTCCTTACGAACAGATTATATTTTCCGTCAAAACATCATCAAGAAAAAGGTGTGACTAAGACAAGGAAGAAGGACTAAGAGTTAGCCAAATCTTGCAATGTCAAAAAATCCTTCTCCTCTTTTGTCACATTTTCTTTCGAGCCCAAATAGGACACTCTTCATGCATAGCCTTATTAATAAAACACAAAGGAAAATACACGACACAATAAGAAAGTGAAACCAAAGCACAAAAAAATGAGGCTAAACCAAACATGATGCAAGACGAAAGTAAGAAAAGACAATAAATACTAAAGAGAACAAGTGTGGAATGAGTGAAAGAGAGGGGAAACTAGAGTGCAACTAATCCTACACCTAACCTAAACAACTAGAAGGTCATGGTCACGTATAATGAAATTTCTAATGTAGCCACCATAGTTGTTCCTGAACTGCATCCATAAACATATGAACAATTAAAGCATATATAAATTAATGTGCAAGAGAAAATATAAAATCTTGAAGAACTTTCAGAATAAAAAGAAGCTATTTCCCGTTGGGAGAAAAATGTGTCACACCCACTACTTCTAACCAGTTTGCATTCTTAACTTTTAGACGAAAACCATAATGATACAAACCTTGAAAAATTCTTATGAATGCACCTTCTTCTATTTCATCCTGCTTAGAAAGCATGAGAAAGGGCAAAAACCTATTATTTTCAATGGAAGTTTCCAAGTAAGGTTTCTCCAGCCATTCAGCGATTGAATCATGAAGTTCGAAACAATCCTGTTGAAAATCCTGAAAATTTTGAAATAACGAATCTTTAATTAAAAGTGTGGGATCGGGATGAGAATATTGTGAGCGAAAATAGATATGATCGTATTCAGGAGGCTTGTCAAGATAGTGAAGACCTGACATAACCATCAGCTAAGGCTGAAGTGCCTCAAATTATTGGCAATTATTTGAATGGTCAGATAAACCATAAATATTAATCAATGTGACACAATTGTCATGAAATATATTGGTGGGAAAATGATAAAAAAAATTACAGTTAATATTATGATCAAATGGGCTGATTAAATATTCAGATTCCCAGTTAGTAGTTAATGAGGATAAATAAATTTGAACAGCTTTCTGAATGCTCTAAATCACCGAACCAACTTCCTCGCAAGCCAAATGTGACAAACCATTTTCCTGTAACTGGTGACAAACTATACAAGCTTCCTAATCACTGACAAAATTTAAAAGGGATGCCAACATAATAAACACATAAGACAAGTCAAGACATAGTGAACAGAGAATAATTTGATTCATTTGATAACTCAATCATTCATTATCACTCGAGAGGATTTCAGGTGCAATGAAGGGAAATATTTACCATACAACATTTGCAAGAAAAACCAAGAGTTGACTATTAATAAATGAATCGGATAGGCATGATCCCTTCGTCCAAAGATAGTATATGAAATTATCAACTTCGCAATTCCACGACTCTATGAGAGATACACATTCCAAACCTGAGTTTGATGCAAGAAGTTTGCATGAATATGGATCAACTAAAGAATATTATTGAATCCAATCATAAACCAAATCTCGAAAGTTTGAAATATTACATCTGAAATACCAATCATGTTTCAGAAAGAGATTTACATCAAGTGAAACCATGAAAAGAGAAGGATCATGTGAAAGAAACCAAATATGACTTAGTTCGGGGGGCTTAATAAAGCTGTGAAATCCTGACATAACCATCAATTGAAGTTGAAGTGTATCAACTTCATGACAAGTCCGAAACTTTAAAGGATTATAAAATCACATCCTAAAGATTGAACTAGATTGTGCATTGTGTGAGGATAGATGCTACCACTGGTTTCAATAATACTGCTTCTCACCGAATGGTGACCATCTTTGTCATTGACTTGACCGAATTTGTTAACTTCAACAACCAGAATACTCAAGTTAAAATATTCATTTGATCGCAAATCTGAACACGTATGAATCAGAGAAATTTCATGAGCAAGTTGGTTTGGAGAGTTGTCTGCATGGAAGAGAAGATATGATGAGGAATGGAAAGAGTACTCAATGATTTGATTTTTTTCATTTTCATCATGGATGATCTCACCACTTTGTATCAATTGAGAAGTTAACTCATCGGATGAAGAACTTGAAGACCATGAAGTATCTCCATCAAAATTATATGCATCGCAAATGGTAGAGCACAAGGGATAGAGAGATGAAGAGGAAGTTTCGATAACGAAATTTTCTTTGACCAAATTAGATTCGATATCTAAACTAAAGTATTCACGAGAAACTGAAATATCGGATGATGCACCTGGGAATTCATGATTGCATACATCAACAGAGTCATCATCATTGTAATGATTTTTTCCCAAGGCTATGGATTGATCGAAACAATTGGTTGCATTTGATTCACTATCGAGATTATAGATTGACAATAATCCAAGAATGGAACCGTGTCATCTTCACATGGAGTATTTTGAAAAGATACGAAAGATTTAAAGCATATTCACCTTCTTACTCCTCTATGTGTGTAATTTGATTGCTTTGTATTTAATTTCAATTTGAACCAACAACTCAAAAATTAATAGAGTGTGAAAAACTAGTTGGTGGAGCAAGTTGATCGGGCAGATCACGGTACAAAGAGTCATGGCATCTAGATGATAAAGGATAACAAAAATCTAGATCATATTAGAGACTATAGTTATGAATAGTAACATCATCTTGTGGAATGGGGGAGTTAATCTTCACCATGGGCTTCAATATCCATTATGGGATTTCCTCCATTGAATTCGAGTCATGAAAAGCGGAAGAAGAATGAGAATATGGGTTAGGAATTTGATTAGTAGATCTTCCAACTTTATTATCATTGCAAGGAGGCACACTCATTGGAACTGGAGAAGGAGGAGGGCAAGGAAAAAAAGGAGCAGTGAATTCCTCCTCTGAAATTAGAGGTGTCTCATGGTTTACAAGAGTTGGGGAAGCAAAAACATCAGGTGCTTTGGATTCACCGTGCAAAGAGATATATATCAAACACTTGAAATTTTATTTAAATAAATCCCAATTTGTATTATCTTCAGGCAATTCATAGCAAAGGTGAAGGAATCAACCAGAGAAATCCTCAATTGATTCATTAAGCTTCATTCTTAGTTGATTAATTCTTTGAAGAACATCTTGGTAATCATACCCACTGAAGGCTTGATAAATCTCTTGGAGGAAATGACGAAAAGAGTGGATGGAAGAAGATGGTAAGGTATGGCTCCATCAATTAACACTGCCTTCAAGGGTGAGGAAGAAAAGAACACAAGAAAAATCTTCATCATTGATTTCATAAGATTCAAAAAATTTAAGAAAATCATAAATGTGCTCCTTTATGGATGTTCCATCCTCACCATCAAACTTTAACTGAGACAAGTGATAAAGAGGCTCATCGGGGATTGAAAATTGACAAATGGATAAATTAGAGAAACATCCCATGAGTAATATTTGATGATGAAACATTTGTGATAAGAGATTCAAAATGGACTCAATGGGCACAACTTGTCATATCGCCCTCCTTCTAGAGACATTTGTTGGCAGGTGTTGGAAATCCTTCAACCAAGGGGGTCTCCCCGATGTGAAGTCCCAACTAAACCTCACATTATTTGGAATAGGAGCCCCATCCAGAATATTGGCTCGGTTGTCATATGTTCTTATACATTTTCCTTGTCCTCAACTGTCAGCAAGAGAGAGAAGCATGTATGTGCCTTTGCGAAAATAAATTAAGCCTACCTAGTGAGTGATTGGTTGTAGGTGTGTCAAGGTTCTTCTAATACAAAGGGAAAATAAAGTGAGCCTCTAAGAGAGAGGTAATAGTACCAGCCTAACAGAGACACACATGAACAGGGAATAGCCATCTAACACCTAGTGGAATAGTCCACAAGGATGTGATGGTCATTGCAACCATTACAACACATTCTCAATATGATAAGCACTAAAATAATTGAAATAGTTCAATTACTTTAGTACAGGTGAAAAAAAACATGAATCATAAACATCCACAGAACAATCTTACAAATATTCACGATCCATGCATGAAAACATGTCGGCCATCAGGCTTCAAGTATTAAGTAGAACTCACAAGGTACATGAATACAACCAATGTCACTAGCTCCAATAGTTGAGTGTTGGAGGCACGACTTGCTCCCCAAAAGTACTAACTCTTATCTCTTTGATGCCTTATGGGAGAAGCCAAGGTGAAAATTCCTTTGCTTGTACCATGAGGGTGTATATATAGCAAATGGGGTGATCCTTCACCTCCCTTGTGACACTTGGGCTACCCTCATGAATGTTCGACTACTCTTGACCTTTTGACTAAATTACATCAATGTTAATTTCATGAATCAATTATTAATTCCACAGTCAAGCATAGCAGAAAGAAAAAAAATTGGCAACAAATAATATGAAATCAATGATTTACAAGCAATAATTGACCATTATGAATGCAATTCGCAATATCATGTTGTAACCATGTATAACCCAAAGATCAACATAATTCGTGGTCAACCTTGGATAAAATGATTGGGTACGTTCATGTTAAATGTAGAAAAAAATATTTTTTTGTTTCCTTATAAAAAGAAGATGATCACCTTCCAGGAGATAACAATGAAGTCAAAATAAATAACACGTTCATCAAAAGAATTTAAGGATATTTTGGAAGTGATGTTTCAAGTTAATAAAAAAATTATACTAAAGAAGCAGAAGGAGATTGAAGAAGTCATCTCCAGTAAAGACAAGGAAATTTCGCACCTTAGAGATCGCAATGAAAAACTACTTGAATCGGTCAAAAAAGATAAAGCCACAAAGAAGGAACTCCATAAGCACTTATCAAAACAATAAGAATAAAAATTAAAATTAAAAACCTTTAATCAAAAACTATTATAACAAATCCAAAGTTTAAAAGATAAGGAAGATGCTAAGAATAAAGTCAACAGTCCAGATGGCGAAGAGATTTTACATCTAAGGAACCATAACAAAAACCTTATTACTCAAATAAAGAAGCTTAAAAGTTTCAAGAAATCACTAAATGACAAGTTAGAACAACTTACTCGTCAATAAGTATTGAAGTCTCCACTCATAACAATCCAAATTGAAGACAAAGGAACAAAAACCGATCTAGTCAATATCACTCAAGAAGATGATAAACCAATAGAAGTTAAAACATATTCAAATGTTGCAGTTCAAAAAATGGAAATTCCAGGTGATGATTCAATAACTTGTTGTCCTCTGAGATAATTATAGGTTAATTAATTATGCCAAAGCATCTAAAATATTTTTTTGTTTTTAAAGGAGTTTTTGGATGACCAATGCTATGAGAAAATTATAGGCAGATGTTTTAAACTTTCAATAGTTTTGAATATTAAGAAAGGGTTGTTCTTTTACTTCAAAACAATGATTTGATTTTGTATATGTGAAAGGCAGAAAATGTAAGAAACTATGATCTACTAAATATTCAAATTGAACCTTTAGTTTATCATAAGAAAGAAAGGCTGACAAACAATGTTTGTTGCTTAACACTATATATTTGACCTTATGAATATGACTGATAATTAATATATGTAGAGGGACTCTTTTTTTCCCCGAGAAAAAATCGAACTTTTTATTAGATTTAACAAAAAGTTACATCACATATGTCTAGCATTCCATAAGATCTTAACTCCTCAACGAGGGGCAAGAGAAATTGCCTCCCAACACCAGAGTGTGGGCATAGTTGGCAGATAGAGAAAACACTCAGGGACCAAAAAGACAGAAACTTTGCTTTCGGGTAATGAGCATCAATCATGATCTACAAACTCTTAAAATGGGCCTCCCAACCAGGAGAAACACCCGACAATAATATCGATGGTAGCAACCATCCGATACCCAGACTTATGAAGGCCGGGAACAGTAAAAATATGAACCAATAGGTCTTTCTACATAAATTAAAAAGTATGTAATATAAAAATCAGCACCAATTAAAATTATGTAAGTCTGAGAGTATGAGGACAAAAAATATACAACCCCTCCAGAAGATATAACAATGCTGGAGAAAATAACAATAGATATAGCATAGTCTGGTAGAATAGCTAAAAAAATGATGGGGAATCCCCATCAATATGGTCTAGTGCCCAACACACGGATCTCCAGAACATACTTCTCTTCAATCAGCCACGAGCCCTGAACTTGTCCAAGACCATTTTTAGATAGGTCGTCAGCCTGTTGGTTCCACTCCCTGTAAATATGGCAAATAGAAATGCATGTAAAGCGAGTTTTTAGTGAAAGAATATCATCAAGAATGGGAAGCAGTAAATAATTTTGACATCTTTGAGAGTTGTTAAACAAATTTATGACATTCAAATAATCCCCAAAAATATGAACCGATGTGATGTCTTTGTCTAGAAGCCAACACAGAAGAATTTTTAGAGTTTGAAGCTCCGCAAAATTGTTTGTTCCTAGACCCAGGCCCACAGAGGTTGCAAAAGAGATATCTGAGCTTTTATGAATTATCATTCCAGCCCCACAGAGCCCCCTAGCAGCCACACCATCAAAATAGGCCCATGGGACGCCCGGAGAAATGTACTCACACACCACCTGTCTGGGACAGTTCTCCGATGTAGAGGGACTTATACAAACAAATACTATAATAAATCAATCTCTAAAATAGATAATAACTTCAGAGGATTTAAGATAGACTGGTATTCAATTTTTTCTTACCTATTTATCTCCAAAAAACTTAAATATATGTGGAAAAACAAAATGAAATGTAAATTGGAAAGGCTTACAAGGAGACAAGTTGTTTGAAACAAATCCATAATCCTTTCATTGATGATAAATGATCTTAGTTCATACAATTATGCTTTACGAGTGCTCATCCAAGGGTGCAGCCTTTGATAACTCGAATGGAGATTTATTTATACAAAATTCTATATTTTAGAAGCATCTAAACATGTTACAAAAATAGTATCAAAATATAGGAATACAAAAACTACTAAGTCGAGTTGGCACTATCTTCAAGGAAGTCGTTCATGATGTGGCCCCAAAATGTGTTGCTTTGCTGGCATCTGTTGGAGATGGAATTTAGTCGATAGTTTCACATAATTAATCCCATATTTCTTGGCTTGGTATTTCAATTTTAATCAATATTCTATAAACTTCATCCACTTCGGTATATCTTTCAAAAGTAGGCTTATTGATAAAAAGATGTTTAATTTCATGTTTGATTATTAAATCAAACTCTAAAGCCTCCATAAAAGATTTTCGTGTCAAATGACCTTCAATCCTTACAAAATTTACTTTATCATTTGCAATTGTATAAAGACTTTTTCAATACTCATCCAAACTGATTAACTTGTCATTTGGTGCTACTAATCCTAGTAATCCTCTTTGATTCAGCAAATTGAACTTGATATGAAACCTCTGGACAACAATGTCCAAAGTTTGGCACTTGGTTTCCAACTAAGTTAATAAATTATTTTTCTGCAGAACCTTTTTTATTTCTAAAATAGTTTATGTTTTGTCTGTGATATGAATCTGCTCTAATTCAGCTATGTTCTTAGAATTCAATACCTTAATCGTATATTAAGCTTCAGCTGGTTTTTGTTTAAGTGTTTCTTTTTCCTGCTCAATGATTGTTTTACATTTAGTGATTAATTATCCCTTTTCAAAGATAATTTGTATGGAGGACCATACCTCAGTCATAGCCTGACTTATTGCTTTCCAAATGCTTTCCTTGGCTCGGGCCAAGGTGTCTGCCACCAATAATTCACTTTCTAACTTCTAAACTTTATGTGTTAACCTGTGGGTTTTCTACATTTATTCCCTATAGAGAGTATCATTGTTTATTTTATGTGCTTCTAGATTTTTGAATTTCTCCTGAATTTTTTCATTTTCCTACTTTTGAAGAGACAAATCCTACATAATTGTGTTTGTGTCACCTGCTATTGATCTAGACTCTGTTGTTGTTGATGAAGAACTTGGTGTTGTTCTTACAATTGTGATGATTATAGTTAAAATTGGAATTATATCCATATGAGTAGATTGTTCTTTCTCTTTGAGTAGACCTTCAATCTGTTCTTCCATATTCTTAATTTGTATGTTCTGTTCAATAATAAGTTTGAGCATTTCCTCTATGTTTTTCTCGCTTTTCTCTATCTCCTTGGTTTATGGATCCTCTGTAGAAGGAAATTTGACTTGTTTTCGAAGAGATGCAATGTATGCATTATTTTTCTTGAGGATTTCTTCTACAGCTTTGACATCTTTATGATGATATCCAATTTTAATCTCTAAATATTCTAATGATTTGAGTTTATTATCTTTGGCCAAAGAGGAAATTTTCTCAATATTTAATTGTGATTGGACATTTAAAAGAGTTGTTCTCAATTTTGATAATGCCATGGCAGTGTTAGTCATTGTAGAGAAAATCATTTCTCCTTACTATATGTGCATATCCATTTGGTGAATGGGATGAATCTGTTTGGCATCAAAAGAAAATATGATCTTTTTTGTAATCAGAAGGGGCTTTTGGAAAAGGGACTTGGGCCTGTAGGAAAGCCATCTGCATCCTTTATTTTCATTGTCAAATGTTGTCAAAAGTCTATTTTGTGAAGTGAAGTTGTGTTTCCAAAATTGACTGTATACATTTGCCTTAAGAGCTTCATTATTCTGCTTAATTTCTAATAATTTGGAGAAAATATTAGGCTCACCCAGTTCACTTGATCCTGATGACTGTATAATCTCCATTAGCTCCTATGAAACTGAAGAGGAGGATGGAGTGTTAGAAACATTTTCCTCTGATGTTTTAGAAACCTGTGTATCACCCAAATCAATAATTTATGGCTCTTTCTGACTTTGATCGGCTGAGATGGTGAAATTTTTCTTCTGCTTCTTTTGTTGGATGGTGAATTCCTTTACAATGCTTGGTGAAGATGATGATTCTTCTCTAGCCCTCTTCTCTCGCTTGTCTTGAGAAATGGGAGTTTCGAGAATAAAGGTGCATGAGATTTTGCTCCTCTGCTTCCTGCAGTGTGTTTTCTGTTCACTGATCTTGGTTCATGTATTTTTCAATTTCTTGCCTAGGAGTGTGATTGTAAGGCATTGTTTTCAGCCCACCCTCAAGTTAGACATGATATTGAATTGATCATATGACCAAGTAAAACTTGGCTGAAAATTCATCTTCTTGAGGATAATATCTTCTTCAATTCCTATTGTCCTTGTGTTGCATATGAATGACCCCACCTTAGTGTTGATTTTAAATTGAGATTTCCTTTTACCTGAAACAAAATGTAGCTCATCCATGTTGATCAATCTTCCTTATATATTCTAGAGACAAAATTCTCATTGGAACATATTTAGGCAGCTTGTAAGATGCCAATTTACAACCAAATACCTCGATCTCTGTATAATTCTGGTAAAGATACTAGTCACGTGTTTTTACTTGGTCACTCAGATGAAGAATACTTTTGATTTCTGAACCATTCCTAGGCTCATTCTGACTACTTAAGAGCTGAGAACTGGATGAATGAAAGAGTCAATAAAATATGCAAATGAAAATTTAGTTGAACGTGACCTAACCAATAAAGTCCAATGTATGATTGATTGGTTAACACCTTGATTATCTTGTTTGTGCAATGTTATTGGTAACAAATCTCCCTGTTGAAAAAGGAACATATAAACTAGTATATAGTTGTACTTAAACATGCCTTGAGTGGTGAGATTCATCATCTGCTCATGCATATTATCAGCCAGGAACTGACTGTAATTATACATGAATGTTGACTGAATTTCCTTGGAGAAAATTGAAAAGTAACCCAAAATAGGTTCACCTATTGTTCTATCATTTTGGTAGCCTGACAAACAGTAAATTAGAGAAATTATATGCATGGTTGCTTCTCGGAACATAGTGGATGGATAAGGAGGATTTATTTTTGAAATTTCAACAACATCTGGAAGAAAAGTTCAAAAATATGATCTCTCTGGGAAAATATAAGTTTGTGGTATAATTCCATGAGGGCAACTTGGGAAAAATAGCTAAGGGAATCATTCTCTAGAATTAACAGCATTTAGTTTATGGTTTCAGGTGTAATGGAAATCAGAATGTCTCCATTTTGAGCTACTATGGTTCTCTTAAGAGAGCCATATCTAGTTTGACACCAAGTGACTAAATCAGGAAACTCATGGGTTTGAGAAAACATAAACATGGGAAACAAGGTTTCCCAGAGTTTGACTTGATCTTGATTATCTAGGAATTTTTACTTTAACTAGATATGTAATTCATACAATTAGAATTCACATTCTGTGTCTATGATTTTAAACAACTAGTTGGCTAATGGGATATGGTCAAGATCTAGAGTGTTGGAGACATTAGGATCTTCTTCTGTCACTGATTTCACCATTTCTTTCAAGAGAAAACAAGAGAATCAGTTTTTCTGATAAAATGATACCTGATATAGAGTGGTCTCTGAAAATACTAATAGGCCTGTGAATAAATTTTTTGATAAGGGCGATATACAGCAGAGCCGAAAACTGAATTGTGTCTCTTTTAACTTTCACATTGACAGAACGATAAACAGAATTAAATAATTGTGCGAGGAAGGTAATCTATTTATTTATAACATACAGGGGTTACCGTTGTGATGGATGGTTGTTTGAGAACAAGCCATGGAGGGTTTTAATGATGATAGGATAACGGTAAGGTAGCAACTATTTTATAATGAGTATGGTGGAATGTAACTGAAAGGTTACAGGTAGCAGGATGTAATTGGGAGTTGGGAAATGAACTTTTGGCGGGAAGTGAGAGAACGTTGAGAGGATAGGCGGTTTTCAAAGGAGGTAGATGATGGTAAGCGGTATGGAGCGAAGGGGTGTGAAATAATAGGGAGTTGACATGTTGCAAGGGGTCCGCCGAATATGAAACCACTTTTCGGACCCCCCCCCCCCCCCCCTTTCTGTTAACAAGAAACGGAGAAAGGGGTGCGAAATATCTTCCCCGTTGTTGATCTAGGAAGGGAAAATGACAACCGTTGAGATCTGCTTTGGCGATAATGCAAACGACAAAAAGGTTTGTCATGATGATAACTTTAGCATAAAATGGTATCATGCTATTTTATTTACAAAATAATTAATCACTTATGAAGTGATTAATCCTTAAATAAACCCAATTAATCCTATTCTATTTGTGGCGCATTTAGTCTAGCTGCCAATTTGTTTTTCCTAAGTCTATGTTCAACCAAGATTATACAATTTGGTGAACTTTATTTCCTAATCTAAATACATAAATTTAAATAGGTTGATCATGTTTAAACAGTATGATTCAAACCAAATTATTTTTGGGTTGAGCCTCAGATCCCTCTTATAAAATTTATTTATTTCCTTTAAATGTCTTTTTCACTTGCATCTCTTATTTCTACATTTATTATGCATGCTTCTTTTGTTGTGGGTTACATCGGTTAAATGATTGAAGTGATTTTTTTTTCAGGTTATTCATAGATTAGTGAGAATGATTAATTATTATACCAACTTTGAAAATTCATATTCATCATTGAGCTACTTGGATTGGTCTACTAGTTCACAAATCTAGAATTTATGGAAATGAACATGTTAATGAGCTTCATTTGAGTTTATTACACTTGCATTAGGTCGTAAAAACATTCAATATAATAGAAAAACATACCCCATATCATTTTCACTTGATTAGGTTAGGCATTTGGTAGGTTAACTAGTTCATTAGTTCTTGAATCTCCAATTTTTAGAGCAGTAAGTTTCTGTTATTTTTTAGCACGTGTTAACAAGGGTATTTTAGAGTGATTCTACTTGGAATGGAGTCCTAAGACATATTAATTAATAAAAAAATAAAATCCCATCCCATTTTCATTTTATTTACTTTGGCATTCAGAAATTTATCTTGCTCTTGTAGCAAAATAGGGCCTCGTGTAGCACCTCCTGTACCACTCCTATAGCCCTCATGTAGAACGTGTAAACTTGACCAGATTGCTCCAAAACCTTTGTTTTTTTCTCTTAGGATTGAATAATTACTCTTGGGCTCTAAATCCATGATTGGATAAGAATAAACACCACTTGGGACTTGCCTTTTTACAAAGTAGATTAGGCATATTTCTTTAAATTTATGCTCTTATGATTTTAATTACAAATTGTTGTTCTTGCATAGGATTACTTTCTTTTCAAGGAAACTTTTCACATTCTGCAATTAGACTAATGATTCAAATTGTTTCAAGTAGCACAAGGTTTACATTATGCAAATAGACAAGTACTTTTCATTCATGCAAATAACATAAACTTTACATTCTTGCAATTAGGACTAGTGTTTACATTTGAGCAAGTAGCATTTCCATTTCTTGCAAATAGTGTAAAATTTCCATTTATGAAATTAGTTTAGGCTTTGATCTCATTACATTCACTCCATTACATCAGATCAACGAAAGAAGGACACATTGTATGCTGCACATATAGTGTCGACACCTCTTAAGTTTGTACGAACCTCGGGTTGATAATTTAAGTCGGTATCCTTGGGAGTTGCAACATTCTTGTTGCAATACTGGGGCTCATCGCTTTTTGGCGTCATTGTCAGGGAGGTGTCAAAGTATGCATTTTTTTATTCCATAGTTGATTCATTTCTTTTACTTTCAATGAGAACAAGAATTTCATTAGGCATATTTCATTTCAAAGACAAAAAAATCCATTGCATTAGCATTCTTATTCAAAAAAAAAAAAGATCTCCAACACCAAACCCCCCCACTTAATCACGTGGTGCAGTAAGAGCCACATCACCATCTACTTTTTCAAGTAGAAGATTAAGAGGTGGTAGATAAGGTATGGAGATGATGAAAATGAAGAAGATCCTCTTGAATTTCCCATTCAATATATTGATGTTAGTGTGCATATGAAGAACATCCCTCCATATTTCCTTCCCAACTTCCATTGTATGATGTCAGAGGGTCCAGAAACCTTTATTTTTGAATTTGAAATCCTTTATAGATCTTATGGTTACTTACTAAACACTCAAAAGTTGAGATATTTTTCGACAACAATGAAGAATAGAGCTCTTAAATGGTTCATGAGTAGGGACTAATTCAATGAGATCATGAAATGATATGCAAAAGATATTTCTAGAAAAATACAAATATCATGATCTTAAAGAAGAAATCTTTATAATGACTCAAAAATAAGATGATAACCTTGAGGATCTAGCTGTATATTGTTAAGAGGGAAAAATTACATCATTTAGAATTGGACACACAAAAAAACATCTTACTTTAAAAAGTTAGAGATGAGTGGATTGATCTCATTTCTCTCATGAGTAGAGGTGATGTATACCAATTATCATTTGAAGAAATTTGTGAAACATGCAAGTGCATATCAAGAGGAAGGGCAAGAGTAAGTAAATCATCATCAAGGTCGGTAAGCCAAACTTAACTTGGAAATTTATTTGATGACTTTAAAACAAAAATTCTTAGCAATCTAAGTGAACAAGTATAAATGTTAAGAATGAAAAATGATCAAAAAGAAGATGATGATATTTGTGTTATCCATGTTGAATCACATGCTACTAAATAGTGTCCATCATTACCAAGGTTGAAGGAATTTTACGAAGAAGACAGTGGAGCAAGTCAATCACCAAAGAAACTTTTTTATGTAGCTCCAAGAGGATCATGGTAGCCTATTCAACCTAGTATGATGCAAGAACCTAATTCACAATTTCAATGTTATGCACATCCATCTCAAAGTAATTGTAACACGCCCTTTCCTTGGAAACCTTGGTCATCTCAACCCCAAAACCAATCTTGGCAACAAGTTTGGCCAGGACCCTATGGGAAAATTACACAATATCCTAAATATCCTCCATACTCAACTCCATGTTATCCCTAAAATCCACCACCACTACAACCCCAACCCCAAACACATCCATCACAAATATCCGCTCCCACTCAACTACTTGTACTGCAATTTTTTAATCCAAACAATGAAGTAGCTCAAGTCACTTACAATGCTGAGGTACAATATTTCCACATGACTCCTCTTGATGTGAATGATATTCAACTTAGATTAGGAAGTATATTGCACCAAATAGAATCTCTTGATGTCATTGAAGAACAACGTCTAGAAGAAGAAGACCCAAAGAATACTAAGGAATCATGGGCTACAGTTGATGGAGAGAAAACATCAGAATCAAAGATTGAGAAATTTCTATCATGTTTACCATCATATCCTCCATGTGTTCAAGAGAATAATCAGCAAAAAGAGGAAGATTTGAATGTCATGGTAGAAAAGGAGACAGAAAGAGATCTAAATGTGCAAGTGGACTAGGGGCATCACAATTATATTGACATATGGTTCCAAACAATCATTAAGTTGCAACAACACAATCTTCTTCAACTATTCTTGATCTCATCTCAATCAAAGAAATTGGTCTCTCATAATTAGGTACATGTCAAAGCATATGTCTCGAGCCTTCACATAATTTTATGTATCATATTCATGTGCATATGGCTACATTGGAAGTATTCCTACACTTGAAAGAGATTTTGTTTTTTCAAGTAGAGTAGAATAGGGAAAAAAAATACCTGAGGTGAAAACCTCCTTTCAGGCACCTGCGATTCACTCACTAATTGAAAACCTCCTTGAGCTAGTCAATGGTTTGTAAATAAAATAGAAAAAAAGGGAAAATATCCTTGATGAAAACCTCCTTTGAGGCGCCTAGGAAGACTTACTAGTTGAAAACCTCATTGTAGAAATTTGCTGAATAATGATTAATTATCCACCGAGACTATCCTGGTCACATACTATTTGAACTTCATACACAACACATAATCTCTTCCACTCATATCAACTCAGATCATCACACATGCGGAAATAAAATCAAGCGATAACACATCAAATCATCATACACATTAACACAGTATGTATGGGGAAAGCTTATAGCTGAAAACCCCGCAGCTATTGTGTATATTATAATGGAGAAATCAAGTAACAAACTCAGTATAATACTCCTCACAAGTACTCAGTACTTTCTCATACAGTTACCCACAATCTAGCTCAGTTTTGAACAGGTTACTGGTTCAAAACTCACCGCCAATTGCCTTGCCTCTATTGCGCAATCCAGGCCTGTCTATATAGAGATCCAAGGTTTGAATCTTCTTGGCTTGACAGTGCAATCATCATGGGAAATTCCTCCAAGTGTGGTGCAAATCTCATGCACAACTGATGTCGCCACTGATAGCTAACTCCACCCTTTCATCTACCTCTTTCACTGGTCTCCACTGAACTGATCATACACTGTAGTGAACTGATGTGTTCTTGAGTTGAATAATGAGTTATTAATTAATGAATTAAATAATATTTAATTCACTCCACTCATAACTAATTGATTAGCTAGTTAAACTAATCTCAACTAGTTCAACTAAAATAAACAGAACACAACTCCACTAGCTGTCTCATTAACTCCACCAAACTTCTGCCACTGAAGTCCTAACTGAATTCAACCATGCATGATGCCATCAAACCCTACGAATAGCTTAATTCCTCTGTCAGATG